>CAXITT010000897.1:122299-156546 GCA_964033795.1 Lymnaea stagnalis | reverse complement strand
CAATTGTCTCCCATTAACCGCACATTGACAGTTGTCTCCCATTAACCCCACATTGACAGTTGTCTCCCAATTAACCACACATTGACAATTGTCTCCCATTAATTCCACATTGACAGTTGTCATCCATTAACCCCACACTGACAGTTATCATCCATTAACCCCACATTGACAGTTGTCTCCTCATTTTGAAGGTTAACACGTAGCAGACTTGACCTCACTGACTGACTGAGTGGGGGGCATGTTACAATCTTCATGTCTCCCTCAGTCCCCCTCATGTCTCCCTCATGTCCCCCTCATGTCCCCCTCATGTCCCCCTCATGTCCCCCTCATGTCCCCCTCATGTCCCTCTCATGTCCCCCTCATGTCCCCCTCATGTCCCCTTTATAACCCAAACTATTTTCATAATGCCGTGAAATACATCATTTGCGCGCCCTTTTGATCCTGAGCAGTGGGTCACGTGGGACTTTTTCCCCAGAAATAAACACTTTGTTATTTGTGGTAAACAGGATATCGGTAAAAAATGTGTTTCTTTTAAATTGTGTTCTTTGACTGTTAAAGGAGAAACAAAAATAGAAACTATGTTTTATTTTATTTCGATTAGGTCGACTTCTGTTAAGATTTAATGATTTGACAAACAGGTCAATCGTGTTTGCACAGAGGCGTATCTTCGCTCGGTCGGGCCCCCACAAGTTCATGCTCAAACGAAAATTGAGCATAACTTTATAGGCTTTGAAATTATAGTCATACTAGGCGGTCAAATGCCATAATTGGTTATCTAATTATATCCACAATTGGTTTTCTTAATATAGCAACACTGTAACAGGTTATCAAAGTTTAATAAGGAGTAAAAATTATATTTCTTACAAGACATTTGGTAATAGTTTTAAACAAAATATATACGTAAAGAAACGTTGCAAATGGCGCCTGAACAACATCAGACGATTGATGCTGTAATTGAAGAGCGCGTCACGCTCTGAGTTCAACTTATATTTGAGCGGCGTAGGATAATGAGAAATTCAAGGCTTTTTTGGGCTGGGGTGGAACAGGGTTGTCGACAATGGTTTCCCATAAAATTGTCTCAAATTCAGATGTTTATGTACCAACCAAAGATGAGAACAGGATGTTTTAAGAAGAAATTGTTTCCCATAAAATTGACTCAAATTAAGATGTTTATGTGCCAACCACAGATAAGAACAGGATGTTTTAAGAAGAAATTGTTTCACATAAAATTGACTCAAATTAAGATGTTTATGTGCCAACCACAGATAAGAAGAGGATGTTTTAAGAAGAAATTGTTTCACATAAAATTGTCTCAAATTAAGATGTTTATGTGCAAACACAGATAAGAAGAGGATGTTTTAAGAACAAATTGTTTCACATAAAATTGTCTCAAATTAAGATGTTTATGTGCCAACCACAGATAAGAACAGGATGTTTTAAGAAGAAATTGTTTCACATAAAATTGTCTCAAATTAAGATGTTTATGTGCCAAACACAGATAAGAAGAGGATGTTTTAAGAAAAAATTGTTTCACATAAAATTGTCTCAAATTAAGATGTTTATGTGCCAACCACAGATTAGAAGAGGATGTTTTAAGAACAAATTGTTTCCCACAAAATTGTCTCAAATTAAGATGTTTATGTGCCAACCACAGATAAGAAGAGGATGTTTTAAGAAGAAATTGTTTCACATAAAATTGTCTCATATTAAGATGTTTATGTGCCAACCACAGATAAGGAGAGGATGTTTTAGAAGAAATTGTTTCCCATAAAATTGTCTCAAATTAAGATGTTTATGTGCCAACCACAGATAAGCAGATGATGTTTTAAGAAGAAATTGTTTCCCATAAAATTGTCTCTTATTAAGATGTTTATGTGCCAACCATAGATAAGAAGATGATGTTTTAAGAAGAAATTGTTTCTATCTCTCTCTCTCTCTCTCTCTCTCTTTTTAAAACAACAGTTTCTTTTTTTTGTTCTGTTCCTTCAGTTAGGTTTATCTTCTGCTATCACTAGGGAAAACTCATGTGAGTCTTATCTAGCACATATCGTTAATGTTGTAGATTAAAAAAATGTACAACTTCTGCGAGTCACTCCTGACAATGTGTGTAAAGGTGACATTTATAAATTTCGTCCTACGATCCTTGTCTAGGAAATGCGAATAGCCGTAAAATCATCGTTCAAAAGCTTCAAGGCTGCCCTGGCATCAGCTAGGAGCTGTTAGATCGGCAACCTCATACCCCAAACAGGTGCAGAAATGCCAGTACATGGATGCAGGTCACAAACACTACCAGAACCAAAATCTGCTTAGACACAAGTTTTAGAAGTTTAAAAATAAATGTTGTAATCAAGGCGTGCTAAATTTAAACTGGACTGATAGCCTCGTGGTTTTCATCTGGTGCACCGGTGACGCATTGGAAAATTTGAACATCGTAGGCAAAATCCAAGACTTGTTCACATCTGACATCTTTAAAACGAAGGATTCGACATATTGGGTCAGCCATTTTGTAAGTTGGCGTCTTTAGAACAATCAATCAAAGGCAAATAAGGTACATATTATAAGCAATTAATACAATTGTCCATTTATGTGGATCAATCAACGTATCTTATCTTCTCTTATCTTACATTAAGCATGTCTACGTATCTTGTTAACACATACAGTGTAAACTCATGTCTTAAAGCACTCTGTGCACTCCCATAAACATAGTGAGCATCAACTTGCAATATAGCTACACAAAAAAATGTGAAAGTGTAAAGTCTGATTCATTCACTCAAGTGATAGTTCAACTCTAAGGTTTTAGTTTAAACACAAGTCCAAGTCTGATTCATTCACTCAAGTGATAGTTCAACTCTAAGGTTTTAGTTTAAACACAAGTCCAAGTCTGATTCATTCGCTCAAGTGATAGTTCAACTCTAAGGTTTTAGTTTAAACACAAGTCCAAGTCTGATTCATTCACTCAAGTGATAGTTCAACTCTAAGGTTTTAGTTTAAACACAAGTACAAGTCTGATTCATTCACTCAAGTGATAGTTCAACTCTAAGGTTTTAGTTTAAACACAAGTACAAGTCTGATTCATTCACTCAAGTGATAGTTCAACTCTAAGGTTTTAGTTTAAACACAAGTACAAGTCTGATTCATTCACTCAAGTGATAGTTCAACTCTAAGGTTTTAGTTTAAACACAAGTACAAGTCTGATTCATTCACTCAAGTGATAGTTCAACTCTAAGGTTTTAGTTTAAACACAAGTACAAGTCTGATTCATTCACTCAAGTGATAGTTCAGCTCTAACGTCCTCGCTACTCATTTATTCTTATGTGACGTCAGATCGTAATGGTAGAGTGATGGTTTGTAATGTTTGGGGTCAATTCTCATAGCAGAAACTTTGTACACTCTTGGTTGGAGCAAGGTAGGACGGCCACATCAACACCACAAACAGAAGGACACATCAACACCACCAACAGAAGACCACATCAACACCTCCAACAGAAGGCCACATCAACAGCACCAACAGAAGGCCACATCAACACCACCAACAGAAGACCACATCAACACCACCAACAGAAGGCCATATCAACACCACAAACAGAAGGCCACCCGAAAACAAACCATCAACAGAAACAATCTCCGGATATAATGACCAGATTCCTATTTGCCCCCTCTGCAGCTCTGATGACTTTTTACGATAGATATAAGATAGCCTTTAAAGAACACCAAACAGTTTGACATTTCTTCTTTCAGTGAGGTGCCGTTCTCATGGTTCATTAAAAGGGTTTGTTGAAGCCGATGGTGAAAGCCATTGCACTGTTTTTCGCCTTCGTGAAAGGGAGAACACAATCACTGGCAGACGCCCCGTTCTTAAAGGACCGAGTGTAGCAAGCCTCCATCCTGGATGAATCATTCAAAATCGAATCTTTGTCTAAACCATCAGATTTAGGAACAGATCCGTCACTGGAACTTTTCTTTTTTGACATCTGAAACACAACTTTCAGAATTAAAGTTTGAAAAAATAAAATCATGATATAAATAATTTTCAATTTTTTTAAATTAAGTATTTTAATGAAATGACTCTTTGTGACCAACGCTGGCCTTTAGGGTGTGAGACATATGCCCTCACACAGGGCGCATTGGGTTGCCTGGGGCGCCCAGTAAATATTAAAAATCCCTTCGTTTATTAAAGTGAAGTGTGAACCTTGGTTCCGGGATCGAGAAACGGTATTCTAACTTTTAGTTCAATCAATTTTCTTAAAATGAAGTTCCATGCAATTAAAGTTACATTATAAATTTGGATATTAACACTGGAAAAATTGATGTTGGGCCCTTAATATCAAGAAGAAGAAGACTGGGGTTTGGGGCTAATCTTGGAAATGGAACAAATTACTCTAGAAAAACTAAATGTCTAAATTAATGTGCATGCCAAATTGCGTGTAGTTAGCTTAATATATAGCATCATAACACATTCTGCATAGCCTACGTCCTTATCTGAAAACCATCGGAGCCATTCAGGGACAGAGAAATGACCGCCTAACGGGTGCCTCACACGGGGCGAACGTTTACCTAAGGGCGGCGTTTCTGTGACAGCAGGTTGTCAAGGGTGGGTTCCACAGGTCCACAACAGAGGTCGGTCTCTTAAAGGTCTTTTTGTACAGAATGGAAATAATTTAATGCTGAAATGGCGTGATTCAAATGATTATGGATGGGAGTTGAATATGGCAAGTGTAGATCAGCCAAGGTGGATAACTCATCTGTTAAACTCTCTATCATGCAGGTTTGCCCATTCATAAAGCACATTGTTATAGTCATTGTCCCAACAGACGGTTAAAATTAAGCTTTCCCTAAAAACAAAGTTTTTAATATAAATCATTCTAAAGTTTATAATAGAGCAATGGGTGGGGTGAGGGGTTGGCTTGAACATTGGACCAAAAAATGCATCCCAGTGACACACTTTAAAAGAATGCCAACTAGTGCCTCCACCCCCCCTCCCCCAACCCAATGCTCCCAACAGCACCTTTTATTAATGCCCCTGAACAATATTGACATTCTACAGCAACAATAAAAGTTTATATAAATTGGAGAGATGAAACTAAGGGTAAACAATAGCAGCAGCCGGGATTGGGGCGGGGGGGGGGGAAGGGGGGCCTGACGTCACATCATTGCTGTAGGCATAGACTCCTATTCTATGGACAAAGAACGTTTCTGTGTACAAGTACACAACTTTACAACATTCTAAGGCTATACAACAAATCTGCAGCTTTAGGGCAAATCTACAGGTATAAAACATTATATTGTTATACAACATTCTACAATTGTACATATTTTCTAAAGCCATACAACATTCTACAACCATACGACATGATGCTAGAAGGACCCGCGTCAAAGCCGTGTGGACTAAATAAATGATGGAACAAGATATGCTAATGCTTTAAATAAAATGCAGAACAATTATTTTTAAAAAAGACTTCTCGGCCAAATGCCTACTTCATCAGACAATACAAAACACTAGGGAACAGAAAGAGTGGACAGGAAAAAACTTGAGCATTTACAGATAATGGAAAATAGTTGGTTCTGTTGCAGTGTTAGAGGCGTTGTGCCGAAACATCTCAATTTGTATTTTGACGTCACATGAGGAAAGCTTTCCGACTGTTTCATGTATTCAATTTGCTTGTGTTTCATTATCTTATTCTAAAGCTTGACCGCATTTTATTATCTTTTAGAACACTATTGTTAGACATATAAGACAGCTGGAGTAAGTGGCCTTGGTAATATTGGGAGGGGTTGAGTCACGTGATTTCAAGCTCTTTGACTGACATGACTAAATTTTGATTCCTTTTGGCTTAAAGTTTAGAGGTTATTCTAGTTTGGCTACAACGCTAGCTGCAATCAGTCACACTTACCTTATATTAACATAGCTCGTAATGTTAAGGATGCGAGAGTTTTTCAAGGCCATGGTGACTTGCTCGCAAAGAATGTGAAATCTGATCGAAAAGTTGTGTGATCCATTTGTGGACGCAGCCCTTGCATTCTCAGATTGGTCAAAGAGGAAAGTGATTTCCGTATCAGGTCAGGCTGCAAAAAAAAAAAAAATACTAAGAATACAATTAGCTGTCGTAGTTATGTGTCATTAATGTAAACTATGGCCACCACCTCCAAGTTAATGAAATAGTACGACACGGTATGTTGAAGCTTGAATCAAAAGAAATGCCAATAAGTACTTCAATTCTCACAAATTATTTAGGATTCGTTGTCTTTAACAGGATGAAACCAGATGTTGTCAAATTTTGAAAACTTAAGTAATAAGATTTCTTATTTTTTGGGGCATAATTCGTAACTTGCTTGCTACAAGAGAATGGTCTGTGTCACATTCGGCACTAGGGTAGCTGCGGGTATGAAGTACACTGGCTGGCGCCACGCGCCTAGTGATGACGAGGTCTAACTGGGGCAAGTGGCGGGAAGGTGGGTGTCGCCATGACACCTTTTTGGATTTGTTTACATTAGAAGAATGTATTGGTAACACAGAGAACGTGGGAGCAGCACAACTCCAGGAGACGTTGTCCGTTTTCATTAATCCTTCCTAATCCATGATAACCAATACATGAAGTCCAGGCTTCCTGATCAGCTCCTACCCTAGCATTCAAGTCTCGCAGAATGTACAATTCTTCGATTTTGGAAACACATGATAATTCTTGGTCCACGGCCTCATAGAAAAAAATCTTTCTCTTCTAGAGTCGAACAATAGTGGTGCAAGATACCATTGCTTAAGAATCATCCAATGGTACTATTGACTCTAAATGGACTCATTTACAAAATTCTGTGTACCATTTAGCCTACGGGTACATGGTTAATGAAATAATGACTGTACAAGGTGCATTAGAATGTAATGGAACACGTAATCGAGTGGAAGAGAAGATCCTAATTGACTATAGGGATTCACTTTGTGCTAATACACTACAGGCTCTCCAAACTGCAAAGAAATAATCACAGCAGGCGGCCCACCACTTTGCCAAAACTTATTGGCTAGAATTTTGCAACTCTATAAAATCATCTTGTCAAGAATTTGGAATTTCAATTAATCTATAGAAAACACATTTAATGATCCAAGAAGCACTGTTACCTCCAATCATATGTATTGAATATCATAATCGTTGGGTTTTTGGTCAATACTGCGCTATATAAGACCACTAATTATTAATATTATACCTAAGATCCAATATTTCTAGTTCTCTCTCCGTTGATGAAGAGATAAATATCAGGATCGCAAAAGCAGCACCAAAAATGGCTTAACTGAATAAATGGGTGTGGAATAATCTCAATCTAACTAATAAAACAAAAATAGTTGTCTATAAGGCATGTATGCTTAGTACGCTCCTATATGGTAGCAAAACGTGGAGCGGAAACTCAACAGCTTCAATGAAAAATGTCTGCATCGCATTTTTCTGCATCCAATTGCATGACAAGGTGCCTAAAATGGAGGTCTTGGAACTTGCAAAAATGATAGGCATATTCTCTGCTTTTAGCAAGAGGTGTCTTTGCTGGTTAGGTCACGTAATGAAAATGATGGAAGGCCGTATCCCAAAGATGCTACTGTTTGGAGAGTTGGCAGAAGGAACAAGAGTTATTGGACAGTCACGCCTGAGATTTATGGACGTTAGCAAAAGGAGCTCGAGGAAAGACAAAATTGAATTCAACGAATAAGAGCTCATTGCCAAACAACATATTAGCCGCGAATAGCAATGTGTGAAGGGGTAAGAAAGGCAGAAGATACGCAATACGAAGATCTTTCAGCAACAAGAACAATACGCATTTCAAAATCTTACCAGAAATCAACATTCTCCTGCGAGAAATGCACTGGAGATTGTCATTCTCAGATTGGCCTAGTCCACTCGTCCAAGGGTAGGACTACATGGCTACTCGTCCAAGTCTAGGACTACAGAGCTACTCGTCCAAGTGTAGGACTACAGAGCTACTCGTTCAAGTGTAAGACTACAGAGCTACTCGTCCAAGTGTAGGACTACAGAGCTACTCGTCCAAGTGTAGGACTACATGGCTACTCGTCCAAGTGTAGGACTACAGAGCTACTCGTCCAAGTGTAGGACTACAGAGCTACTCGTCCAAGTGTAGGACTACAGAGCTACTCCATCGTCTCACAGAGACAAAGGACGCCATATAACATAACCGATTAGTTATCCAAGAAGTCATAACAGACTTGTGAGTGTATGCTGACATAAAAGACTTGTGATTGTATGCTGACATAAAAGACTTGTGAGTGTATGCTGACATAACAGACTTGTGAGTGTATGCTGACATAACAGACTTGTGAGTGTATGCTGACATAACTGACTTGTGGTTTATGATGTCATAAGAAGACGAGTGTTCCATGATAACATAACACAATTATGGTCCAAGAAGTCAAACAGACTTGTGGTCTATGAAGAAATGATAGTTAGGTAATCCATTATGACAATATGGGATGTTGGTCCATGATGACATAATTATGACCTAACTGGTTTGTGGTCTATGATGACATAACAGACATATGGCTCATTATGACATAACAGACTTGTGGTCACTGATGAAATAATAAAGGTGTGGTCCAGCCTTACAGACTATAATTGATAATGACTTGGTTATCTTGTTGTGGATATGAACAATCTAACCCCTCAAAATCTAGTCATTTGTATATTGATAGTATTTACTAATTTGTTGTGCTATCAGCTGTAAGTTGTGGCTTCTGCATTTTGTTCATTTCACTGAGAGACATAATCTAACCTTTGAATTATGCTCATATTCAAGCCAATGCTCAGTGGTCCCCCTGTTGAATTCTTGTCACTGGAGAATTAACTTTTTCTCGGCTCGGTCGCAGTTATTCGGGGCTGTAATGGAATAAAAATAATATATTTAAATAAAAATCAATTTCAATGAGCAAATAATTTATTTACATTGATCTCAATTAGCCTATTGGTATCAATTAGATTGCTTAACTAAATATTTATTTTAATATATTTCTCTTCTTAGTCTAAGCTAATGAATTTATTTTGCAAATAAGAAAAGAATAATAATAAAATTATTTAATTATAAAAATAATTAGGCTATTACCATTAATAGGCTTTCTGCCGACACGTTCGCTGTTTTGTTGCGTTTAGTTTTTCAGGTTTAACCCTACTCTGTTTTACTCATTTTATTTTGTACTAACCTGATTGCAGTCTCTCCCCTTATTACCCCCTTATTTGACCCATACTGCTACTGCTAATACCATGAATATGTTTTGTAGCGGCCGATCATCTATATTGGGTTAGTCTTAAGCTTTGGGCTAGGCCTATTATTATTAGTTTGAACTACTCGGTTATCTATCAATGTTGTTTTGTTAGCCAAACATAATGAATAGGCTTATGCTTCATATATGCTTCATATAACCAATTGATTGTTAAATATAAATACTCTAAGTAGAAACATATAAGTATATGCAATTCTCCGCATAAGCTAAACAGTCCACACACATCATTATGGCCGTGTTACGTACTGTGGGCTAGATTTTGAGTTAGCGGTAAGGTCGACGATGTGTTCCACGGTATGTAGGTCATGGAGGTTCCCCCAGGTCCATTTCCATGTATAGCGCCAACTACAGCACCATACTAAATCAGGTATAGATATTTCTATTGACTTAATGTAGACTACGTTATTTTTTCTTCTTTTTAATTTTTTTTTTGTTGTAAATTGGGGAGTTGTACTTGGGAGTGGTACTGGGGAGTGGTACTGGGGAGTGGTACTGGGGAGTAGTACTGGGGATTGGTACTAGGGAGTGGTACTGGGGAGTGTTACTGGGGAGTGGTACTGGGGAGTGTTACTGGGGAGTGGTACTGGGGAGTGTTACTGGGGAGGGGTCTACCCTCTCAAGTCCCTAGAAGATAATTACAAATGCAGTTTAAGCAATAGTCTCCATTTCGTTACCTAATTTGCAACATACGAGTATTTTGATTTCAACTAATCAACATTTAGCAATTTTGGCGTTCGTCATTTTTTTTTCACCGGTGTTAGGTCTAGGGGTATCAGCAAGGATGTGTTTCTTTTTCCTTTCTTTTGATACGGGTAAGTTGAATTTTAATACAAATTAACGGAACATTTCATTTCAATATACTGCACATTACCGGTAATGTTTATGATGCGAGTAATGCTCAATAAAGAACAAGATATTATCACACACATCGTTTGGGGTCTACAAAGAATAGATTGTTGGGATTCCCCCAAAGTGACGTCACAGCGCTTAAGGTAAGACAACTGTTCGCAAAATTCACACCGTTAACTCAACATTCACCGTACTGTGTGATCTCAATAGTGTAGTGTATTTATCTTTGTCCTTTACTGAATCGGTAAGGTTGTAAATGTAGATTTTAAAATCAATTGGCCTATATGCTGTTGCTCTCGTTTGCAAAATTTAGTTCTGTACTCAGTGCCACGATCCATTAAAACACAGGGAAANCCCCCCCCCCCCCCCTGTTTGGACAAATGAAAGTCGATCAAAGAATGGATAGTAATAGAAACAAGATTAAGTTTGTGGAATATTTGTGGCATTAGAGTTACTGACTACGATGCTAAATGTAGAAAAACATTGCTCCAATTGACTTTCACGATGTTATATAATAATAGCATAGGATAGTATTTAAAAAATAGGTTTCAGAGGTCTTAAAAATAGGATAAGGATGAATTTTATTTTATTTCTAAAATTATATCAATGTTTAAAGTGGGGTAGTCGGTTAATATCAGTTATTTCACAAGAAAAATCGTTAAAAAAGTAGTCGACTGTTTTGAGTAATCGAATCTAAGAATGTTCAACTTTGTAAAAATTAAAACATAGAAAATTGGATAATTATTTAAAAATTAAGATATTTTCAGGCGCAAACTTCCATAACAGACTTTGTGGTCCATAATGACATAACAGATTGTTGTTCATAATGACATAACAGTCTTGTGGTCCATGATAAGATACATAATTTTATTGTACGTTAACTTAATTTTAGAACTTGACTTGTCACTGCCGTAAGTGCCTATTTATAACTTTAAATTTCATTGGATCGGTCATGTGTAGTCTTATGCAAGATTAAATCAATGCCTAATTTTATTGATTTTATTTAAGTAACCGCCATATTGTCAACTAACGTTTGTACAGACAAGTGGTGTTTCTAAGGTGAGAACTTGATAGAAATATAATTTTTGTGTTTGTTATTATATACGATTAATTCTGTCATGAGACCGCCTGTAATCAACATGTTAATTTACTCAAAGTACTGAATATAGGATCTCTTAACAGATGAAATAGACTTACACATAATTGTTTTAACAACAATAAATAAATGGTATAATTTAATATAAGTTAATATTTCTCAAAAGATGCACTACTAGAAACTAATTGACATACATCTTCTGGTATGGGCTTGACCTTAAGCTCTTAAAGCCCCAGCTAGTAAATAGGCAACCTTCGCCATCTGTTGGATCGAATCATATAACATTAACTAAAAGTAGGACTCTCGTTATGTCCTGGTCTTCCCTACAACATCCAATGCGAGCATGATGCCCACAAGAGTGTCTACTGGGCAAGCGAGCAATGCTGTCAAGTCACATCGCTGTTGTCTAGCCTGATAAAATTTGACTTAGTGTCCAGTGGTTCTGAAGTAGACACAGTGCATAGTGGTGTAGGAAAGGAGTCATTGCACAATTGTATTGGAAGAGACGCATTGGCAAGTGGTGTTAGAGAGAGGCAGTTTTGAGTGATGCTGGAAATGAGATATTGATCAATTGACTGAAAGCCAAGCAGTGCCCAGTGGCGCTGGAAAGATTCAGTGCTGATTGGTGATGCATGAGGGGAACAGCCAATTGGTATTGGATAGAGGCAGTGCCAAGTGGGGCTGGAAGACATGCAATGCCCGGTGTAGTTGTAGATAAGCACCTTTCAGTGATGCTGTTTGAGAAGTAGTTTCAAAGGTTAATGTAAGATTGTCAAGTTGCGCTTTGATTAGGGACAGTTGCCAGTGGTCGTGGTGCTGTAAAATCGTGACAAATGGTGTCAATTTGAACTTGAACAGATACAGTGTCAAATCTGTAACAGACCCACTGCTAAGTGGTGCTGTAAGAGAAGCACTGTAAAGTGGTGCTTTAAGAGAAGCACTGCCAAGTGTTAATGTGAAAGTAACACTGCCGAAGGGTGCTGTAAGAGAAGCACTTCCAAGTGGTGCTGTGATAGAAGCACTGCCGAGTGGTGTTCTAAGAGAAGCACTGCCGAGTGGTGCTGTGATAGAAGCACTTCCAAGTGGTGCTGTGATAGAAGCACTTCCAAGTGGTGCTGTGATAGAAGCACATCCAAGTGGTGCTGTGATAGAAGCACTGCCGAGTGGTGCTGTGATAGAAGCACTGCCGAGTGGTGCTGTGATAGAAGCACTGCCGAGTGGTGCTGTGATAGAAGCACTGCCGAGTGGTGCTGTGATAGAAGCACTGCCGAGTGGTGCTGTGATAGAAGCACTGCCGAGTGGTGCTGTGATAGAAGCACTGCCGAGTGGTGCTGTGATAGAAGCACTGCCGAGTGGTTTTAGATGACACCAAAACGTGTTTATCAAAGCAGTAAAAAATTCTTCTTTTTTGCCAATTCTTTCTCTCAACTTGATGAGTTTTTGCTCTATGATCTGTCACGCTGGGGTACTTCACCGTACAGACATCCCCTCCCGCAGTATTCTCGACTGACCAAGTAAGTGATTCGATTTCAAACCAATGAGCTCCTGGTCCGTTCGTAGCGCTGTTCTTCTAACATCTTCTAACTTTCTAATATTGAGATGTGAGACCGACCAAAAGGGATTTTCTGATTCAGGCCGAAACCAAAACTATGATGAAAATAAAAGCTTAAAGACACTTTCGGCTGAAACCAATGCCAAAACTGAAATATTTAGATATTTTGAAATTCGTTCATCTCCATTTATTGTTTCTAGGTGTATTCCATATTTTGTGTGTCTCCCTCTAGCTCGCGTCTCAATGTATTATTAAACTTTCTTCATTTTCTTTTTCCCTGTGGTTTCCAAGTTAGAAATTGTCTTTTGGTTTTATCGGGTCCAATCCATTTCCATCTTTTCTTTAAGATGTCCTCGTCGATGGGCACTTGGTGAGTCCTTTCAAGTAGATCTTTGTTAAAAATAATACTTGCCCATTTGATGTTCATGATCTTTCTAAGGCATGTGTTTATGAAGGTCTATACTTTCTGCCTAATGCTCGCAGTTGCTTTCCAACTTTCTGCTCCAAATAGTTGGAATGTCTTTTGAAATAGGGATAATCAAAAAGGCCTTTACTACTAAAAAAAATTCAAAATTCTCTCTACCTACAACAGCTTCTTCCTTCGATTCAATAATTCATAATTTAACTGCTTGACACGTTATAGCATTTAAAGCCTTCATTGAGAAAGAGAGGGGGTTGTTCCGGTATTAATTGATCCCAAATGGCTCATTTTCTTATCTTTTCTTGTTGACATTACACAAAAGTTGTATATAGTCAACAAGAAGTTACAAGACTACGGGTAGCTTGTCAATGTTGCCTGTAATAATGGCGGGGCATTTCACACAAAACTTGAGTTATGGTTCTCACAGAAACCTCTGCCATTTCCCAACCTGCAAAGTACTCTTGTATTCTGGCATACCATTCAGTAGTTACTTAGTAGAAAGTATACTGATGGCATTGCAAAGCTACAGAAAGAATTTAACATTTTTTCTAGACCTCAAAACAAAGACAGCAATTGTTCAGCTTTTTGCAAACACTTTCTCCTTTAATGTGCTAAGATGTTCAGTGCAGGGAGGTGAATAGAAAAAACAGACACGCCGGACTTATTATTGCATTGCCCTACAACTTCCCTGAAATTTTTAGGTTGTTCAAGCGGATCCTATGACTTTTGGGAGTACCTATTTGTGTGAAAAGTTTTTTCCACATTGCACTTTAACAAGTTGAAGTTAAGGGCCAAACTTACTGATGAGTATTTTCAAGCTATAATTATCATCTCAGTTGCTTCCTAACTAAAACCAAAGTTGCTCAGCTGTGTAAAAAGAAGCGCTGCCAGGTCTATGACAACAGTGAGTAGGTGGAAGAAGGTGAAGTCTAGTTCTTTAGAAACAATAATGTTTTATTTTGTTAATTATAAAGTTTGAGTTGATTGTAACAGTTGTAATCGCTTCTTTGGGGAATACTGGATGCGATCCAGTCTTAATGAGACTGCACCCCCTGTGGCCACCTGATGATATGAGTTTGAGACCCTTGATCTAACGAATACTTTTGGTTTTACGTTTTTAATAGAAAATTAATTTAAATTGCTTTAACATGTTTTAAAATTATTGTGGTAGTAAATAAATTAGGAAAGGCGTTAAAAGGGGGGGGGGGAAAAATCAATTAATGAGACTGCACCCCCTGTGGCCACCTGATGATATGAGTTTGAGACCCTTGATTTAACGAATACTTTTGGTTTTACGTTTTTAATTGAAAATTAATTTAAATTGCTTTAACATGTTTTAAAATTATTGTGGTAGTAAATAAATTAGGAAAGGCGTTAAAAGGGGGGGGGGGGCAAAATCAAACATAAAATATAGACCCTTGAGTGCCCTTTGCTTTATACCTACAAAATTATTGTGGCTCTAATAGAGCCAATTGCCACCTAAATATATGTTATTAAGTCTATACAAATATTACTATGACGTTTCGTTATTTTCGTCATTCTAATGATTTGTGATTTCATTAATAGCTTGCAAGATACCACTGTATAAATATTTAGCCTAGTAACAACACAGTAGTCTTTCCGTGACGGTGACGTCATTATTTCCTTCGGAGACCAACCTCGCTCACCCGCATTGGTGGCAATAATCAAATTTACAACCGGGTCATTTAAAATTGTTGTTCTAACGAGTCTCGATTGACAGTCGCAAAAGACACCTAAATTGGTCGCCCGTATCATAAAAGTAAATATGTCTGTATTAGGCCTACTACATAATTATAATACGAACCCGTTAGACATGTACTATCATTTTTATGTTGTCAGTAACACTATTTATAGGGCATGATAAGGATGAGTTTCAAGAAATGAATGCTTTATAAAAACCTAGGTTTGCATTTTAAATTTAAGACAAAAAAAATAATATTGAAATTATATCATTCCAATGGATTATTCAATATTATTCACATTTACGTATGACAACACGAGAAGCATGATAATGATAAATCAAAATGAATATCACAAATGAAGGAATTGAATAAACCTAGGGTTCCTAATTTTATTTTTGAAAAAAAATTGAAAACAAAAATAATAATATAAATATTACCATCCCTTAGTTTTTCTTCCAAAAAGCTGCTTACATTTGTTTAGGCCTAATATATATTTTTGGACATACAGCACAAGTAAGTCATCATGCAGCTGTGGCAGCTTTCGCTGAGTATTAGTCAAATAACATATAATGACAGAAAGACGTCGAGCAACAATGAATATCAAATTGTTGGCCTAGAGACAAAGTCTGACTTTTGGTAGATGACCAAAACTTCAGGCACGTTCGGCCGTATGGCCTAAAGTCTCAGTCGATTTCCCCTGAAACCGAAATTTAACCGAATGTTAAATTTTCTCTTTTATTCGAAAACGAAACTAAGCCGAAAGTTAAATTTTCAGTTCCGGCCCAAACTGAAAGTGTCCCAAAAGTTATCAAATGGCCACTTTCGGCGCGTAACCCGAAACCGAAGCAAAAATTCGGTCACTTTTTAATTGAGACGGATATCTTGAACGTTCCAAAAACTAGGTTTTCCAAGCCGGAACGACATCAAAGACCCTATAACAGGGTTTACGTAACTATTTTTCTTCTCCTAAATAAGTCAATATACAGCTGGAATAAAACGGTTGCCTAGGAACAGTCCACTCAGTGTCATAGCAGGTGTTGGCGTCACACGGCGCGGTAAAGTCATTGTGTCACACGGCGCGGTAAAGTCATTGTGTCACACGGCGCGGTAAAGTCATGATGTCACACGGTGCGGTAAAGTCATGATTTGACACGGTGCGGTAAAGTCATGGTGTCACACGGTGCGGTAAAGTCATGATGTGACACGGTGCGGTAAAGTCATGGTGTCACACGGTGCGGTTAAAGTCATGATGACACAAGGTGCGGTAAAGTCATGATTTGACACGGTGCGGTAAAGTCATGGTGTCACACGGTGCGGTAAAGTCATGATTTGACACGGTGCGGTAAAGTCATGGTGTCACACGGTACGGCAAAATCATTATGTCACACGGCGCGGTAAAGTCATTGTGTCACACGGCGCGGTAAAGTCATGGTGTCACACGGTGCGGTAAGGTCATGGTGTCACACGGCGCGGTAAAGTCATGGTGTCACACGGCGCGGTAAAGTCATGGTGTCACACGGTGCGGTAAGGTCATGGTGTCACACGGCGCGGTAAAGTCATGATGTGACACGGTGCGGTAAAGTCATGGTGTCACACGGTAGGGCAAAATCATTATGTCACACGGTACGGCAAAATCATTGTGTCACATGGCGCGGTAAAGTCATTGTGTCACACGGCACGTTAAAGTCATGGTGTCACACGGTACGGCAAAATCATTGTGTCACCCAGTGTGGTAAAGTCAGGTTTCAACCTGTGTGATAAAGTCATGGTGTCCGCTGATGCGGTAAAGTCATGATGTAACCCGATGTGGAAAAGTCAAGGTGTAATCCGGTATGGTAAAGTCATGTTGTCACGCGCAGCGGTAAGGTCATGGTGTCACCTGGTGTGGTAAAGACATTTAGTCACCTGATTTCGTAAAGTCATGGTCTCAACCGTGTGATAAAGTCATAGTGTCAACCGATGCGGTTAAGTCTTGGTGTCACCAGTTGTGGTAAGTCATGGTTTCACCCGGTGTGGTAAAGTCATAATGTCACCTGGTGTGGTAAAGTCATTTGGCGTGGTGTGTAAAAGTCATGGTGCCACCCTGTATTTAAGTAATGGTGTCAATTTCTGTGGTAAGGACATGGTTTAACCCGATGTGGTAAAGTCATGTTGTCACCCAGTGTGGTTAAGTCATGGTGTCAACTGGTGTGATAATTTCAAGGTGTCGCCCGGTGAGGTAAAGTCATGGTGTCACTCGATGTGGTAAATCAAATGTGTCATCTGATGTGGTAAAGTCATGCTGTAAAACCGATACGGTAAAGTCATGTAGTCAACCGATGTGCTAAATTCATGGTGTCACCTGTTGCTGTGAAGTCATGGTGTCAACCGATGTGGTAAAGTAATGGAGTCAACTAGTGTGGTTAAGCCATGGTGTCATCCGGAGTGGTAAAGCCATGGTCTCATCCGGTACAGTATAGTCATGGTGTCGCCCTTCAACCGCTGACATCCGCGATGGTTTTTATCAAATTAAATTAGGTCTACAGCATAACTATGACAAGAACAAAAACCAATTAATTGAAGATCACGAGGCAAATGTATTTGAGAACTATAACCACGTTAAGTCATAGTTATTGTTAAATTCAATTTACTTCATTGAAAAATTTCTTTGCCTGGTCTTCAAATTTGCAAACCTGTCAATCATTTCATCATAATCAATATGCTTTCCGTATCACGTTCCATTGATAATAGAGGTAGGTCAAAATCCTTGACTGCGCCTTGGTGGATTATAAAATGTTCTTGATAAGTCCCATTCAATTACGAACTTCAAAACATCAAACACTGACTAGTATCTAAATTTTTGAAAAGTCAATATCAGCTGCCTTTATGTATCGCCTAAGCGTTGGTATTTTTTTTTAAAGGTTATCATTTGATAACTAAGAATAGAAAGAGGTTAGCTTTAGAACGGACACCGAGAACTCTTCTTCACTTGATGATTTTCGACTATTGGTTTAAATACCCTCAAACATATAAGCGACTTTTTGATCGATGACGATCTACTTTGAATGAATTAAAGCGATTAATAAACTCACCAATTCATGTGCTTAGATTCCCTTGACCACATCGTATTTGTTATCTAAAAATATGCAATTTTTCAATTTGGTTTAACCCCCGTCAGCTGGGGTCACCCGGTGCGTTCCGCACACCCGCAAACTCTTAGCTACGCCACTGAGTCCCCACACAGGTTGTATAATAGAATCATTGACTTTGGCTCTCGCAACCCATCCATGCCTCATATCTATTAACGGCAGCTTGAAATCATGATCCCAAACTGGTTCTAACGCTATTTTCAACTGTGATTAGGTAGGTACCATGTTAAAATTTTGTGCAGTTATTTCAAACTGCGTAAAATATTGGTCAACCTCCTTGTCTTCAAATTTTGGGATTACTTTTTCAAATTTTATGGCATCGCAACCCTGACCGGCAGGAGCCGTGAGTCTATTTTCCATTGTTCCCAATTTGGCCGTTATTTCTATTTCTTTAAATTTTATGTGTAGCTCTTTTTGTTCTTCTAGCTCCAGCTGTTTAAGCTCTCGTTCTTTTTCTAGCTCCATCTGTTTGACCTCTCGTTTTATCTAGCTCCAGCTGTTTGAGCTCTCGTTTTTTTTTATCTATCTCCATTTGTTTTAGTTTCAATTGGAACTCCATACTAGGATCATGCGGTTGTGTGACTGAGGCCAGTTCGTCCTCACACAAAACTCCCTCATACACTAAGTGGACGATAATCATATTTCGTACAGTCTTTTTTACTGCCGAATGAGCTACACGTATCCCTAAATTATTAGCAATCGAAAATAGCTCCTTTCTAGAACATTTGTCTAATGTCTCTACTGATGGGTTTTCAACATCAAAATCCATTTTGACACAGGCAAAATACAACACTTAGTTTTATGAAAAAAATTAAGCTTAGTGAACAAACTAATTTAATAGAATTTAAAAATGGTAACCAGCTCTGTTGTTGGTATCGTTAAATGGTATCGTGTACTCAAATTTAGTGTCAGTATATTAAAGTAAACAGGGGTCTAAATCCACAAACACTCAATGTATTATTAGTGTATTAAAAGTTATGGATTCAGTTATCCTCGAAAGACCCCACAATTGTTAAAATTGGGGACTTAAGAAAAATAATAATATTGATTCAGTTATCGCGGACGAGCTACCCCAATTTATTACCGTCCTTAATTTCAGTTGTGATGCCTGTGGTGTTATTTGTCATCAATTTTGTTTTTTCAGCACTGATTAGCATGCCGTACGACGACGAAGACTTATCGAGATGCTTGACCATGTTGGCTAGCTCTTCTTCTTTGCTTTAGCTAAAATAAACTACATCAAATTAGATCCGAAAAGCATTTTGTCTAAAGTGACCCGGGTCTGAATAGCGGCCATGCGTGCCATGGTCCAATCCGACTAAATGCTATTCCAATGTCATTTGTGCTTGTTTATTTTAGTTAAACTGAAGAAGTAAGTTTAAAAACGTATACTCTATTCAATTATCTTTCATGTAATACTAATTTGGTTTAAAAACCCAATAATAGTTGTTGTTTTTTAAATATATATATTTCTTTTTTTTAAAATTCAACCTCTCGCTTCTGATCCCGGGTCCGAATAGCCACTTCATAAAAGTACTTCACATTAACCTAAATGGGCAGTGGTGAGTCTAAAAAACAACAATTCTGGTATCCATAGTTACTAACTAGTAAAAATTGGAAACAATTATTTGTAAAACTATTATTTCTATATAATACATTGAAATAACGCAACGCAAATATTCAAAAAGAAATAATGATAACAAATTTTTATTGTTAAATGTTTAATATTTAAAAGGAATTTAAATATTTAAATTAAAACAAATTATTTTTACTTTATTTGCTTTCTTTTTTCGAGATTTCATTATTGCTTTTTATTTTTTTAAACTATCTCGGTAATCGGACTATCTCGTTACGATTACTAAGTCAGTTTGATCGAATTATTGATTTTGCTTCTTTGTATCTGTGCCAGCGCTAGGAGGGTGCGGGGCCCTGGGTAAATTGAATTTTGTTTGCCCTCCATCTCGAAGGGATACTAGGAGCCAGACTGACCTAGAGACCATTGGCCTCTTTAATAACTCGGAATGTGTGTTGACTGGATTAGGCACTATTAGTCGCCTTAGGTGTATTTTAACTATACAATGGCAATGTGCGAGGCTTCACAGACGGTCGGGACTTGGGCGGTCGCCAACTGAGCAATCCCCTAGTGATGGCCGTGTTTGTATAATTAATGACAGTACGGCTTTTATAACAATAGTTTCACAAAACAATTTGCAATTGTTTTTATAAACATCTAGTTTAAAAATATTTCATTGATATTTAGTTGTTTTTTTTACAAATGAACACAAAAAATAAATAATCGTACTTTATTTTGCAATTATCGAAANGCGGTCGCCAACTGAGCAATCCCCTAGTGATGGCCGTGTTTGTATAATTAATGACAGTACGGCTTTTATAACAATAGTTTCACAAAACAATTTGCAATTGTTTTTATAAACATCTAGTTTAAAAATATTTCATTGATATTTAGTTGTTTTTTTTACAAATGAACACAAAAAATAAATAATCGTACTTTATTTTGCAATTATCGAAATTGCCCGTTAAACTTAGAAGATAAGAGTTGCAGATGACTAACTATTTCAAAGTACATTAATTCAGATATTCACTCACCTGCATGCTACAAGGAAATGCTTGAATGAATCCAATATTATCTTTATTTCCATATAACAAGCTGATCACATGACAAACTTTAAATGTGAATAAAGACACTTAGTAAATAATGTTTGAAAATACGGTTCACATAAGAAACTTTGAGAGCGATCATTCGAAAGAGCTGTTCGATAAAAGCAATATTTTCAGGATTAGGGTGAATTGCATATTCAAGTGTTGAAAGATAGCACCAATGACATATGTAACATTGCATATTCGAGTGTTGAAAGATAGCATAACTGAAATGAACAATACAAGTTCGTTATAAGAAAGCATAGACTATTCAAGTTATTTCATTGAATCAATATGTTTGTTTTGTTTTTTTTCAAATTATTTATCAAATTTTCTATTTTCAGAAAGCTCAAAGTAAACCAGGGATCCTAACAGAAAAACGGAAAAATAAATCAGAAGATGGTAAAATATTAATCCAAATTTTTTTCTTTGGGAACTTCAACAAATCCTGAATTTAAAGAGAAAGATCGTGAAATAATCAGTGTTGATGTGTAGCAATATCTGGGTAAACATGTTTGGTGGGAATGACAGAATATTGGAGAATGTGAAGAAAGTTAGTAAGTTTAGAAAAATGTGCATAGATGTAGACAGAGAGAGAGAGAGAGAGAGAGAGAGAGAGAGAGAGAGAGAGTGAGAGAGTGAGAGAGAAAGTAATATAGTTAATTTATGAGAAAATGAGCGAATCAGAAACAAAATAATCTGAGTAATTATGATCAATGTAACATTGTAGAGTCCTAGAGAAAAACAAAATAATCTGAGTAATTATGATCAATGTAAAATTGTAGAGTCCTAGAGAAAAACAAAATAATCTGAGTAATTATGATCAATGTAACATTGTATAGTCCTAGAGAAAAACAAAATAATCTGAGTAATTATGATCAATGTAACATTGTAGAGTCCTAGAGAAAAACAAAATAATCTGAGTAATTATGATCAATGTAACATTGTAGAGTCCTAGAGAAAAACAAAATAATCTGAGTAATTATGATCAATGTAACATTGTATAGTCCTAGAGAAAAACAAAATAATCTGAGTAATTATGATCAATGTAACATTGTAGAGTCCTAGAGAAAAACAAAATAATCTGAGTAATTATGATCAATGTAACATTGTAGAGTCCTAGAGAAAAACAAAATAATCTGAGTAATTATGATCATTGTAACATTGTAGAGTCCTTGAGAAAAACAAAATAATCTGAGTAATTATGATCATTGTAACATTGTAGAGTCCTTGAGAAAAACAAAATAATCTGAGTAATTATGATCATTGTAACATTGTAGAGTCCTAGAGAAAAACAAAATAATCTGAGTAATTATGATCATTGTAACATTGTAGAGTCCTTGAGAAAAACAAAATAATCTGAGTAATTATGATCATTGTAACATTGTAGAGTCCTTGAGAAAAACAAAATAATCTGAGTAATTATGATCAATGTAACATTGAGGAGTCCTTGAGAAAAACAAAATAATCTGAGTAATTATGATCAATGTAACATTGTAGAGTCCTAGAGAAAAACAAAATAATCTGAGTAATTATGATCAATGTAACATTGTAGAGTCCTTGAGAAAAACAAAATAATCTGAGTAATTATGATCAATGTAACATTGAGGAGTCCTTGAGAAAAACAAAATAATCTGAGTAATTATGATCAATGTAACATTGTAGAGTCCTTGAGAAAAACAAAATAATCTGAGTAATTATGATCATTGTAACATTGAGGAGTCCTTGAGAAAAACAAAATAATCTGAGTAATTATGATCATTGTAACATTGTAGAGTCCTAGAGAAAAACAAAATAATCTGAGTAATTATGATCAATGTAACATTGTAGAGTCCTTGAGAAAAACAAAATAATCTGAGTAATTATGATCATTGTAACATTGAGGAGTCCTTGAGAAAAACAAAATAATCTGAGTAATTATGATCATTGTAACATTGTAGAGTCCTAGAGAAAAACAAAATAATCTGAGTAATTATGATCATTGTAACATTGTAGAGTCCTTGATAAAAACAAAATAATCTGAGTAATTATGATCATTGTAACATTGTAGAGTCCTAGAGAAAAACAAAATAATCTGAGTAATTATGATCATTGTAACATTGTAGAGTCCTTGAGAAAAACAAAATAATCTGAGTAATTATGATCATTGTAACATTGTAGAGTCCTTGAGAAAAACAAAATAATCTGAGTAATTATGATCAATGTAACATTGAGGAGTCCTTGAGAAAAACAAAATAATCTGAGTAATTATGATCAATGTAACATTGTAGAGTCCTAGAGAAAAACAAAATAATCTGAGTAATTATGATCAATGTAACATTGTAGAGTCCTTGAGAAAAACAAAATAATCTGAGTAATTATGATCAATGTAACATTGAGGAGTCCTTGAGAAAAACAAAATAATCTGAGTAATTATGATCAATGTAACATTGAGGAGTCCTTGAGAAAAACAAAATAATCTGAGTAATTATGATCATTGTAACATTGAGGAGTCCTTGAGAAAAACAAAATAATCTGAGTAATTATGATCATTGTAACATTGAGGAGTCCTTGAGAAAAACAAAATAATCTGAGTAATTATGATCAATGTAACATTGTAGAGTCCTAGAGAAAAACAAAATAATCTGAGTAATTATGATCAATGTAACATTGTAGAGTCCTTGAGAAAAACAAAATAATCTGAGTAATTATGATCAATGTAACATTGAGGAGTCCTTGAGAAAAACAAAATAATCTGAGTAATTATGATCAATGTAACATTGAGGAGTCCTTGAGAAAAACAAAATAATCTGAGTAATTATGATCATTGTAACATTGAGGAGTCCTTGAGAAAAACAAAATAATCTGAGTAATTATGATCATTGTAACATTGAGGAGTCCTTGAGAAAAACAAAATAATCTGAGTAATTATGATCATTGTAACATTGTAGAGTCCTAGAGAAAAACGGTCACCGTTTGGAGAGCAAGGGTAGAAGGAAAAATGTTTTATATTTTATTATTTTTTAAAATGAGGATATGCATTATGTGTTTATTTAATATCCTGATCAGAGCATTGCAAAGATGAGTGTCAAGAACATGGCGCGGATGGCAGTCAAGAAGAATATGGGGCAGATGACAGTCAAGAATTCTCTCATGTTTATGGAAATATTAAAATTTTAGCTTTTACACATTATATTTCTTACATAAAATATTTTCTCATAATTCATCTCAGAAAGAAGTCCTTGAACTTTTGAAATGAATGTATAGACTTAATTAAATCTAGTACAATAGAGTTAATAGAAGAGAGACATATACAAGACATGGATTCAAATATTCTTTCTTTGATCTCCTTGTCAGGTTCACATGAAATCCAGGAGGCAGAAGGTGGAGAAGCAGATCTACAATAACATTTTGCTAGCTGTACGAAGAATCCAGGTCATACAAAGTTTGTACCTGTCAACGATTTTAACATCAATCACCTGCCTGAAGGTTACCATGACAACGAAATACTTGAGTACATTAAAATTACATCTGACCTGACTGCCTTGGTATGTGTTACAATGACCAGTACATCAAGACCAGAGTTTTGGCCAAACACCAATCAACCATATCCATTATATGACAAGAGAGGAAGTAACTTCAAGAGACTAGGGACTGGGTTGGTGCAAAATGTAAACAAGTTTTCAAAAGAATACATCAAGAAATACAACTGGGGAACTTGTCCATGTCACACGTGTCAACACTCGGACACACCCAGCAAAGTGTGGGGGGAGTTAAGGATTCGCACGGCCACACACGTGGTGTTTGATGACCTTGAGGCGAGACACACCACGTGTAGATTGTTCTTTGATGGACAGACAGTCCACTGGTCACTCTTGATGGATGGACTGTGAAGGAGCCAGACATTGAGGAAGACAGGTGTCTGATGTACTGTGTGACATGTGACGTAGATTCACTTGATAAACTGTACAATGGCCAAAAACGCTGGTTTGTTATATGGGAGAAAGTAAACAACAAATACATGAGTTCTAGAGATAAGGACAAGTTGTCATTCATAGTATCACATCCACATGGATGTTCTAAACTGATCTCTTTAGGACACTGGATAAACAGGTACGTGGTGAGTGAGGATATGACCAAGTACACGTACACTACAAGTACATGTCCAGGCAGTAGTGGGGCTCATGTCTACGTACTGGGGTATGATAATTGCATATTTTATGGCTTCCATATCCACAGTGGGGTCAACTCTGAGGGAAACGGTTTTAGTGGCGCTGGAAGGGAGTCGTTGTAATATCGCTAATGTCAACAATGTCATCATAGTGTAACTACTTAACACACATTTATATCAACTGCTTAGTGTTGTAATAGGCAAAAACCTCTACATCGCACCATGTACACCACAACCTTCAGAAGCGGCACCCCCTCCAGTATCGGCACCCCCACCTCAGTATCGGCACCCCTCCAATATCGGAACCCCCTCCAGTATCGGCACCCCCCTACAGTATCGGCGTCCCCCTCCAGTATCGGTACCCCTCCAGTATCGGCACCTCCTCCAGTATCGGCACCCCCTCCAGTATCGGTACCCCTCCAGTATCGGCAACTACTCCAGTATCGCCCCTTCCCTCTCCAGAATTGACACCCCACCAACAGTTTCGGCGTAACCACATCTCATGTACTTAAAAATATTTTTTTTAAATTCCTACAGTATCGGCGTCCCCCTCCAGTATCGGTACCCCTCCAGTATCGGCACCTCCTCCAGTATCGGCACCCCCTCCAGTATCGGTACCCCTCCAGTATCGGCAACTACTCCAGTATCGGCCCTTCCATCTCCAGAATTGACACCCCACCTACAGTTTCGGCGTAACCACATCTCATGTACTTAAAAATATTTTTTTTAAATGAATATTTTCAAAACATTTCCATTTTTGACATTTTGACATTCTTTGATTTGAACTTATCTTTGAAGCTTTGATCCAATAAACGTATAAAATAAGTTGTATTTAAAACTGTTTTTTCCATTGTATACCTTTTTAAAATAGTTTTGTAAACTTTTATTAGATCAAATAAAAATGTAGAAATATAATTGATTTGATTTGGTTTATTTATCGTATGTTGTCGTTTATGTTGAATGTAAGTAACATTGACATTCACGGACATGGTGGGTGATGTGGTGACATGTGGGTAAACCTGTGTGGTGGGCGTAGGGGACATTTCGCTAAACTTGTGCGTTGGGTGATGTGAGTACAAATATAGATTAACAAGTGTGGTGCGTGATGTAGTTTCATGAAGCTAAACCTGTATATGTGCGATGCGGTAACATTTCGCTAAACCCATGTGGTGGGTGATGTATTAACATGTGGCTAAATCTGTTTGTTTCCGATGTGGTAAAATGTGGCTAAAACGATTTGGTATAATTTGGATAAATATGAGTGGTGGATAATGTGGGTAAAGATGTGTAGTAGGTGACGTAGTAACATGTCGATAAATATGTGTGGTAGATGATGTGGCAGCATGTGGGTAAGACTGTGTATGATGAAAATGTTTTTTGGTTAAATGTTATGGTGGTTTTTCTTTGAAGCTTATGTGGCAATATTTGGTTAAACCTATGTGGTGGGTGCCTCTTTGTGGTGGAAACATGTGTGGGGGGTGCCTCATTTTAGGTAATAATAATAATAATAATAAAGATCATTTAAAAATCACGCTTCATCCCCAAAGGCCCGAAGCGCGGTACTGTGGTGATTTGACTTTTAATATATTAGTGAGGAGTATTTCTCGTATGAGATCCCCTCTTGGCTCTCTGTCTAGGGGTACGTTATTTGATCCAAACTACCACACAGACATAACACCTATCTATTTACATATAGTATAGACCGATACGAAGTCTCAGGTAAAGGATAAACAACTATGAGTATTTATTGAATAACAATATTTACAAAATCCTCCTTTGCACACTCCTGGTGCTTAACATATAATCATCAAACGGATTTTATCCCAATTATAAATGTATATTACTGCAAAGCAAGTGTCCCTAACATACAAGTGGTATCATCATAACAATGCTAAATTTTTGCTCAAGTTCTATGCTCAATCTTGGTGGACTTATCCTTTATAGTCCTAGTGATGATCTCGGTGGATCACAGTAAGGGAATTCCGTCAGTTCTAGAAGCGTGTCCCTGTTCCGGCCATCGGAACGGTTCTAGGCGTAGCGAAGTCGGAGTTCCCAATCGTAGATTCCGTGGAATGTCTGCGATGGGGAAAATGACTCTCCCGCGATGAATCGTGGTGGTGAGAGTGACTGGAACTCGAAGTCCTTTTGGTAGCTGACAGGTAGTTTGGTGTAGGATGTAGATCAATCCCCTAGCGTCAACTCAAGGTAAATCGGTCCAGTAATAGAAACCAGGCTAAAGGCAAAAGATACAAAAACGGATAAGAATCTAAGCGAATAGCCATATGCTGATAAGTCCCGTTCCAATAGCAACGAATTCAGATCGATGTATGGAAGGTGACATAGCTCGTGCATATACATCCAAATTGTGGATGGGATTATAAGTCTGAACATTGTCGGCGTAAGCAGATCTTGCTTCGCGACAATGTTGGACTAAACAAACAATTCAATTAACATAATAATAAATAATAATAAAGTTCATTTTAAAAAAACACGCTTCATCCCCAAAGGCTCGAAGCGCGGTACAAAGTCAACAAAAAACAATCTATAATTCACCACATTTAAAACAAACACAACACTACAAAAACTAATTACAAGCATACAATATCAAAGTCTTTCTGGCCATTTCAACACTAAGCAACACAGCAACACATGGAAAATAAGGTAGACAATCATCCCAGAAGGTATTTGCGAAATAGATGTGTCTTTAGATCTGTTTTAAAGGACTCCAGTGTCTGGTTGTTTCTAAGATCGACAGGAAGGGCGTTCCAAATTGTTGGACCAGCAAATGCGAAAGTGCGCTTTCCGTAAGTCTCAAGGCAAACACGTGGTGTCGAGAGTTTGCCACTATCGGATGAGCGGAGCTCTCTACTGGGTACATAAGGCGTCAGCAGCTCTTTCAGATAGGACGGCGCCAGGTCATGTAAGCAGCGGTAGCACAAAGTTGCGATTTTGTACTCTATGCGAGCACGCACCGGCAGCCAATGCAACTCTCTCAGAAGTGTTTTTGCATGGTCGAATTTGCGTTTGCGGAGAACTATGCGAGCCGCATTATTCTGTGCTATTTGAATTTTATCCAGGAGCGTAGATGGAAGACCCACCATGAGAGCATTGCAATAGTCCATAGTATGGGACATGGTAGCATTAACAATCACTAAAATTATAGGTACATGATATTCATATTGTCTTCCTTTTAAAAGAGACAGGTGCACTCTAGAGCAACACCTACCATTCCCATTATGGAATGGCGGTGGGTCGTAGCACGTGGCAAAAATCAATAATAGATTTCATAATATCAATATAGATGAATATAGGCATTATTAGAATAAGATCAAACACGAACGAATAATATAAATACATGGGCAGTAACATGATACCAAAATCATGGGTGCGTACTTACTAGTACTCTAGGTAGCAGTCGCAGTTAAGTATCTCGCTAGTGAAGTACTAAGTCCAGTTAATTCAAGCGTTCACAACTGAGTGATCAGATCTTAAAATACGTTTACTTGCTAAGTCCTAGGTTGCAGTTATGAATCACGCTAGAGAAGTTCTAAGTCCCTTCCTTCAGGCGTTCTCGGTCAGGTGAGCATGATCATAAAAGACAGAATGTTGCTTGTTCAGACTATTTATTCGAGTTGGGTGGCGATTAGGTGATGATTCAATTGGGTGATTCAAATGTTCTATGTTTTTCCATCCAATGACAATTACTTTCGATGTAGCGGGTTTGACCTTCTACCCTCAAGGTTTTTCGGGATGAGGTGAAAATCCAAATTCACGCTTTCGCGTGAGCAATCTGGTTCAGAAATGCAATAACAACTAAGGGGCGCTACTCGTCNAGGGGAGGAAGGGGGGGGGGGGGGGGTGACGGTATTAATTTCCTCAAGGTTTTTCGGTGGGATGGGTTGACCGCAAAATTGCACGCTCTGGGGGTGAGCGAACTGAGACAGGAATGCGATAACACAAAGGAACTCACTCGTGCTAAGCGTCTGCGGGGCAAAACATACGGAGGGAATGGTGTTATATTACAGGGCATTCAAAGGCGTAGTTGAGGGGAAAGAAATTTTATAAAGTTCAGCTCCAAATCATCACAGGTACACAGTCTAGTATATTAAAAGAGAAATGAAATAATCTATAATATACCACATTGAAGTACAAAATGCAACATTGCAAAAACTATATACGAAAATACACATTCTAAGTCTTTCATTCCTAACAACCATAAACAACATAGGCCAACACACATCCACAAGATAATAGCTAGATAGACAACATCACCCCAGTAGGTGTTTGCGAAATAGATATGTCTTCAAATCAGTTTTTAAAGACTCCAGTGACTGGCTGTTTCTGAGAGCAATAGGAGTTGTGTTCCAAATTGTTGGGCCAGCAAATGCGAAAATACGCCCCTCGTAAGTCTTAAGGCGAACACGTGGAATCGAGAGTGTGCCTCTATCAGATGAGCGAAGTTGTCTGGTCGGTACATAAAGGGTTAGCAGCTCTTTGAGATAGGACAGTGCCAGGTCATGTAAGCAGCGGTAGCACAAAGTTGCAATTTTGTACTCTTTGCGAGTGCAGACCGGCAGCCAAAGCAACTCTCTCAGAGGTGTTTTAGCATAGTCAAATTTGCGTTTGCGAAGATCAATGGGAGCCGCATTATTCTGTGTTTTTTTATCCAGGAGCGTAGTTGGAAGACCCACCGTAAGAGCATTGCAGTAGTCTTGTACAAATGCGGAAATCAGCTTTTTTAAGGCATCTAACGTAAAGAAAGGTCTGATAAGATTAATTCACCGCAGCTCTAGAAAAATTGCATTGCAAAGCATGTTAATGTGATTTTCAATAGTTAGTCTTCTGTCTTAATAGATACCCAGGTTTCAAACTGTTTTAGAAAACTTCACCTGTATACCTGAGAGAGTAATTGTTTGTGTGTTATTTATATATTTTAGCTTTTTAGCGGTAGCAATGGGGATCTGCTTGTTATTTTTATCATTCAGTTTAAACTTGTTTATAGTCATCCAGTGCTTAACTGACTCTTCTGTCTTCTGTTTCATACTAAGAACCTGACGGAACTGAGAGGGGATCACAGATTACCAAATTTAGGTGTCATACCAAACATGTGATATATCATGTCAAACTGCATGATCACTGCACCTACAGGCTTAACGTACATTGTGAAAAGCACCGGACCTAGGACCCAGCCCTGTGGTACTCCAAATTCGATGAAAGATTTTCTTCGAGGTCAAGCCGATTGCAATAACTGATTGGACCCGATTTTTTAGATACGAACGGAACCATTCCAGGACGATGTCTGTGAAATCAGACGTTGGAGAAGTATGCCGTGGTCAAGTGTATCGAACTCAGCCAATAGATCGAGTAGTGACAAAAGCGATATCATGCCCTCGCCCCAAAATGACAGAAGGTCGTTCACGACGCGTGTTACAAACTATGATGTGTTGTAATTATGTATGTTCTGCCCCAATTGTTAAAAGTATTGGGTTTGAAATGTTTATGTTTGTATAAACAAACAAAGGTCCCTTTCCTCTACGTTAGATTAGTACTGCTATTATGGTTATGTCTAGGGTACGATTAATTTTCTGATGAAGTATTCTACACTAATCCTACCTCACACTCACTCTATCATTCAATGAACTCTCACTAGCTCTCACTTGCAATTCTAGTAATACTTTAACTATACTAATAAAACAAGAGTGGTTCAGCCCACAAATAAATATTTATTATAAGAAAAACAGAACTATCAGCATACACATTACATATATTATACACATAAACAGAATAACAATATACTGCCCAATATTAGTACATAGTAGGCTCTCAATGGCGATCTGAGCAAATATGCAATTCCCCCACACACACCACAGCAACCCTTTGCTCGGGTGACAACGTACTGCGGGGTTGGGCGGCTTGACTGCGTAAGTGTCTCCGGTCACTGACACTGCGAGGAGGTAGGTGCCGTCTTTGAACTTTACTGTGGGTTACACACACACAGTATATACTACCGTCTTGTTTGATTCCTTTGACTTCTCTCGTGCTAGTCACGCGCCTACTTTAACTGAAATGTACTAACTTTAGTTCCAGTTATTATTTATTGAACTATTACACTATTATTGTTGATTCTGTGGTATCGTCCTTTGTTAGGCACTGATTACAACGAGCCAATTAAAATTAAAATAGGAGATTAATTTCTCCCAACACAAGTCAGTGCGTAACAAATTTGGGTTGCTCGTCCCGGATATAGCGGACTCCATATTATTATTTTTCTCAAGACCCCAATTCTAACAAATTGGGGGCATAGTCCGCGATAACCGAATCCATATTTTATTCTCATTAGACCCCAATTTTAACAAATTGTGGGCTTTTCCGAGGATAATTTTAATCCATAAATTTTTAATACACCAATAGAAAATTGAGTGTTTTTTCTGTGGATTTTGACCCACTGTTTACTTTAATATACACAGCTAAATTTGATTACACGATACCATTTTACGATACCAACAACAGAGCTGGTTACAATTTTTCTTTAAATTCAATTAGATTAGTGTGTGCACTAAGCTTAAATTTGTATAAATTTGTTATATTTTGCCTGTGTCTAAATGGATTTTGATGTTAAAAACCTATCAGTAGAGGCATTAGACAAATGTTCTAGGAAGGAGCTATTTTCCATTGCTAAAGCTCTAGGAATGAATGTAGCTCATTCGGCTGTAAAAAAGACCATACGAGACATGATCATCGTTCACTTAGTGAATGAAGACATGTTATCTGAGGATGAACTGGCCTCAGTCACACAACCGAATGATCCAAGTATGGAGCTCCAACTGAAGCTCAAACAGCTGGAGCTAGATAAAGAACGAGAGCTCAAACAGCTGGAGCTAGAAAAAGAACGAGAGCTTAAACAGCTGGAGCTTCAAGCTCAGAGAGAGAAAGAAGAAAAAGAACGAGAGCTCAAGCAGCTGGAGCTAGAAAAAGAACGAGAGCTTAAACAGCTCGAGCTACAAGCTCAGAGAGAGAAAGAAGAAAAAAATAGAGAGCTAAAAATAAAGTTAAAACAAATGGAAATAACGGCCAATTTAGGAGCAATGGGAAATAGACTCACGGCTCCAGCCGGTCAGGGTTGCGATGCAATTAAATTTGCAAAAGTAATCCCTAAATTTACAGAAAAAGAGGTTGACCAATATTTTGCGCAGTTTGAGATTACTGCCCACAATTTTAAAATTCCTGAAACTGTGTGGTCCACCTTACTTCAACCAGCCTTGACCGGAAGGGCATCCGAAGTCTTTGTGTCCCTGAATGCGGAACAGCGCGGGGACTATAACCTAGTAAAATCAGTAATACTTAAGGCTTATGAATGTGTCCCCGAAGCATACCGTAAAAAGTTTAGGGAACTGTGGAAACGTGATGGCCAGACTCATGTTGAGTTCCTCCGGGAAAATGAACGGCTCCTGGACAAGTGGCTGCACGCAACCAACACCGAGACCGACTTCAAGAAATTCAAGAACCTCATTCTGATAGAGGAGTTCAAAAATTGTGTTCGTACTGAGGTGTGGATACATATTGCAGACCGTGGCGAAGGTGACGCACATACGGCAGCAGTGTTAGCCGACGACTTCACCATCACTCGTCAACTTTCCAAGAATCCATTTGACACAAGAAAAGACATGCACAATAAGACAACAACATCAACTTACAGTAAACCTCCACAAAAACCATTCAAGCCCGGTACGAAAGAAATTGGTGCAAAAGACACATGTGCCTACTGTAAAAAAGAAGGACATACGAGGGATGATTGCTGGAAACTCAAGAAGAAAACTGAGAAGACCACACATCCTGGTACACAACACAAAGTCTCCGCTTGTACGTCTCGTCATACATCTGGAAACACATTTTCAAAATTCAAGAGTTTTTGCTCTCCAGATGTCCATACAAACTTCAAAGAGGTTTGTCACGACTCATCAAAGAGTTCCATTATGAACAATAAGGCTAGTTTTACTGACTCCAGCCAAGTTCCTGCTTCGACTGCGAGTTTTATGAGCTTGTCGCCAAGATCCTTTTGCTCCAAGAAGAGGTCTACCTCCAGAGGGCGTTTTACTGAGGACTTGTGTGCAAGTTTTGACGACTCTACCCAGAGTTTTACTTCCTCTACCCTAGCCGAATGTTCTCAAGACTCCAACAAGAGTTTACCTACCAAGGTCCAAAATTCTACATCAGAAAATACTGATGTCATACAAGACTTCATGCCTTTCATATCGGAAGGATTCGTATCACTGCCAGGTGATTTTTCCAGTCTACAACCAATCAAAATTTTACGAGATACAGGTGCTTCACAGTCCTTGCTACTTGAGGGTATACTTCCCTTGTCTGAATCTACTGCTACTGGGAGCAACATCCTGTTACGAGGTGTAGAGCTGGGATGCATAGATGTACCTTTACATCTCATCAACCTAAAATCAGACTTAGTCTCAGGACCTGTGGTTGTGGGTGTCCGACCAACATTACCATTGGACGGCATCTCGTTGCTGCTAGGCAATGACTTAGCTGGTGGGAAGGTGATAGCCGAGCCCATCATTACTCATGAACCTTGTTTAAATGAAAATCAGGAAGAAGATCAAGAATTGTATCCAGCATGTACTGTGACAAGGGCCATGAGTTCCAAGATCTCCACAAAAGAGATTTCACAAAAAAGCCATAAAATTCTTCCTGAAATTGACTTGGGAAAAACATTTTTTGCAAGTCTTAATGAAGAGGCTAGTGTTTACAAGACTCCAACTCGAATGCAACTTATTGAAGAACAGAAGAGTGGTCCAGAAATAGTCAAACTTCGAGAGAACGCTTTGACCCAAGAAGAAGCTTAACAATTCCCTGTATGTTATTACCTTCAAGATGACATACTTTTGAGAAAATAGCGACCCCCAGACACAAATCCTGACGAAGAATGGAGGATAGTTCATCAAATAGTAGTTCCTACATCATTCCGGAACGCAGTCCTGAACTTAGCCCATGACTCACCACTTTCAGGTCATTTGGGAGTAAAGAAGACATATCACAAAATCACGTCGCACTTCTTTTGGCCCAAAATCAAGAAAGATGTGGTTGAATACTGCAGATCATGTCATACTTGTCAGGTTGTAGGGAAACCAAATCAGAAGATACCAGCAGCTCCTCTTCAACCCATTCCAGCATTCGAAGAACCTTTCAGTCGCGTTATTATAGACTGTGTTGGACCTCTGCCAAAGACAAAATCAGGTCACCAATACTTGCTGACAATCATGTGTGCGTCAACAAGGTTCCCAGAAGCTATTCCTCTTCGCAATATCAAGACTCCGAACATCGTCAAAGCCTTGACGAAGTTTTTTACATTGTTTGGTCTTCCGAAGTCTGTACAGTCTGACCAAGGAACCAACTTCAAGGCTGGAATA
>CAXITT010000897.1:87006-121646 GCA_964033795.1 Lymnaea stagnalis | reverse complement strand
CAAGATAGACTTACTATCAGGTTATTGGCAGGTTCCTCTATCTGACAGAGCAAAAGAAATCTCTGCTTTTTGTACTCCAGATGGTTTATATCAATATAAAGTAATGCCGTTTGGAATGAAAAATGCCCCAGCTACATTCCAACGTCTTGTAAATAACATTATTGCTGACCAGGAAAATTGCAGCGCCTATATTGATGATGTAATTATTTACAGCCAAGATTTTTCAACTCATGTAAACCAATTAAGATCTCTGTTTAAAAATTTTTTGCAGGCAAATGTAACTGTAAATTTAATTAAATGTGAATTTTGTCATACAACTGTGGAATATTTAGGTCACATAGTGGGTAAAGGTCATGTAAAGCCTGTTCAAGCTAAGATAAATGCTATTGTATCACTTCCACCACCCACTACTAGAAAACAGTTCATGAGATTTTTGGGAATGGCAGGTTATTATAGAAAATTTTGCAAAAATTTCTCAGTTATTGCTTCTCCTTTAAGTAATATGTTAAAGAAAAATGCAAAATTTCAATGGTCAGATGCTTGTCAGGAAGCATTCGAAAACATTAAAAATATACTTGCTAATGCTCCTGTTCTCATTGCACCAGACTTTAACAAACAGTTTAAATTAGCTGTAGATGCCAGTGATGTTGGCATTGGTGCAGTTCTTTTTCAAGAAGATGACCACAATGTAGATCATCCTGTCTCTTATTTCTCAAAGAAATTTAACTCACATCAGAAAAACTATTCCACTGTAGAAAAAGAATGTTTAGGGTTAATTCTTGCTCTCCAACAATTTGATTTTTATGTCAGTTGTTCTTTACATTCAGTACTTGTTTTTACTGATCACAATCCTTTAACATTTTTGAATAAGATGGTCTCCAAAAATCAAAGATTGTTAAGATGGAGCCTATTTTTACAAGAATATAATTTGGACATCAAACATATTAAAGGCAAAGACAATGTCATTGCAGATACTTTGTCCAGAAATTAATTTTCACTTATGTTATTGTTTATAAGCTGTTAAGAAGTTTTTGTCTTATATTTTGAGAGTAAGAAATGTACTTTCTTCAATTTTAATGGAAAAAGAATTCCATTTTTGAACAATGAAATTTTTTTCTTTTAAGAGGGGAGGTGTTATAGAGAGCTTGTTTACATCATATTTCTCGTGCGTGCCCTCTGATTGACCCCGCATGAGACGCTGTGTTCACAAAGGGGTGTGGCTTAGGTCTTTGAAGTGGCTTGTTTACAGTCGGCTTCCAATTACGCATTGGGTAGATTGTTTTCGGGTAATTTCTGGAATATACTCCTTAACCCGAGAGATGTAAACAACACGTCATAAGCCCTTCTCGAAGCATCTTACTCTACATATATATAAGAGATTGACAGGCACGAGGGGACGGAGATTTTTCAGATAGATTTTCTTAACATTACGAGGCGTGTTTTATTCTTTGTGTATTTGTGTGCTCCTACTTATATGTGTTTATTTCGCATTATTTATTGGCATCATTATTTCTAATTGTATTAACTGTGTACCGGTACGACATCTGCCATACTGTAAGTTGAAGATTGTAATTTTATTTTATTTTATTTTGTAATTATCTTTAGACATAATAAATCTTATTAATTGTAACTAGAAACTGTTTTGGGTCGTATCTTTAATATTGTTGATTCTGTGGTATCGTCCTTTGTTATGCACTGATTACAACGAGCCAATTAAAATTAAAATAGGAGATTAATTTCTCCCAACACAAGTCAGTGCGTAACACATAGCTAAGAACTACAAATCACATCACATTATAAATTATTAATAGTTATCATATTCAAACATTAACAATAGTAACTATAGTCCTACCATTTTCTTAATAACATTACAACTACGACTCTACATACCAGTACACATGATTATGAAAGTGAACAATACTAACCCAACACAATCAGGATAAACACACTTTATCAGCTAATTATGCCAGCCAGGCTCTTGTGACATAATTCAGGTAAGTGAGGCCGATACATGATTTGGGCTTTCAATATATACTCTAAGTTTTGCGTGCTTGTCCCGCATTCAAGCGTGGCCTTCGAGAATAGTGTTTTTACATGACTCACAAGTGTGGCTTGGGATTCCGAGTTAGTTTTTTAAGCGTTGGACATCAGAGTGACAACTCAGAGTTGGGTCGCTTAACAAGAATGAGTGCATTGTTTAAATCTGGGCCATGGCCAAAGTGAATAATTTAATTTCCATTGTTTTTTTGAGTCTACTTTTATTATTTTAAGGCACAGCCTAATTGTGTCATATCGCGTGGGGTAGCGCTGAACGCGTGGGGAAGCGATGCAGAGAGTGGAGCCAGCGGGTCTCACAAAGGTGAGGACCAGCGAGTCTCAACAGGTGGGAAGTTTTTTCAACTTGGGTAGATTTCCCAAGAGGAAGATCTTTCCTTGGAATAGTAAACAAAGATATATATTAAGAAATGAGATGCCTATCCCGCATGAAGAATTTTAATTTCAATTATTTAAATTAATTAGCCATAGTCACCCCAAAACAAGTTACTCAAGCCATAGCCACACCACCATAGTCACCCCAGCCATAGCCACCTCAGTCATAGTCACCCCAGTCATACTCACCCCAGTCATAGTCACCCCAGCCATAGCCACCTCAGTTATAGCCACCCCAGTCATAGTCACCACAGTCATAGTCACCCCAGTCATAGTCACCCAAGCCATAGCCACACCAAACATAGCCACCTCAGTCATAGTCACCCCAGTCATACTCACCCCAGTCATAGTCACCCCAGCCATAGCCACCTCAGTTATAGCCACCCCAGTCATAGTCACCACAGTCATAGTCACCCCAGGCATAGTCACCCGAGCCATAGCCACACCAAACATAGCCACCTCAGTCATAGAAAACAAAGCCTTAGAAACCCCAGTCAAAGCAACCCCAGCCATAGTCACCCCAGTCATAGCCACCCTAGCCATGACAACCCCAGCCATATTCACAACGGCTATAGCCACCCAGTCATAGTCACCCCAGTCATTGTCACCCCATCCATAGCTACCACAGTGAAAGCCACCCTAGTTATAGTCACCCTAGCCATTCCCACCTAGCCACTATCGCACCAGCAATAGCCACGCCAACTATAGCCACCTCAGCCATAGCAACCATAGCCACGTCAGTCATATCAATCAAAACCATACCTACCCCAGCTATAATCACACATGCGATAGCCAACCCAGTCATAGCTACCCCTGTCATAGCCACCCAGTGATAGCCACCCAGTGTTAGCCATAAAACTCTGCTTTAGGCAACACATGCTTGAACGATACTGCCATTTTATTGGGGACCAAATTAATGTTTCCCCGTTCAACTTTTGTTCCTTGAAATTTATGTACGGCTAAAGACCACCAGCAAGAAATGGACGGTGGATCAGTACAACAGTTATCGCACAAAGATACTTAAAATTTTTGTTATCTCTTCTTTACAGCCAGCCTCTACGATGTCAACAGTTACCTTGCACAACATGCACTTATCTAGCGTCATTTTAAAGATGCTATTTTAACTAAATTCGATTAAAAAAGGAAATCATTTAAAATCCTAATATGATATGAAAAGAACTCTTAATTTGATTCTTTCATATTGAACGTGTTTTAGATTCAATTGATCTTTTCAATATAATCACACGATTTTTGCACTCTGTAAAACTTGTATTTGTGTCCCTCGAAAGTAGGCGTTTCTTACTTTGACAGTGGTACTGATTTTGACATCATTGTTCTGGGATCATAGCAGGGTTTTTTTTTTGTTGTTGCTGTTTTTTTTTTTTTTTTTTTGTTTTTGTTATTAACAAAGAAAATAAGATAAATGAACCAAACTGATTGTATTAAATCGATAACTTTATTCATCAAAATGTACCGAGATACTAATATATTCACGACATTTTAATTCTTTGACATGTCAGTCACCCAGAGAAATACGGCCTCAAGAAATGACACCCATGACGAACAAGCTTACCAAAATAGAATAGAGTTAAAGAATAAGTCTTTACAACTTGCAGACATTGCGAGATTACATTGGAGAGAGGAATGGAAATGATTCGAAAATGGCGTCATGTGACGTCATGTGACGATATTTTTTGGTGTGCATAATTTTGGTGTAATAACTGTGTCAAACGCACAAAGCTGTGGTTATAAAACAACAACTAATGACACACTTGAATCATTCTTGTGGTGATTCCTCTAAAACAATTTACCTAACAGCATTTTACCTATCAAAATTGTTTCTATCAACATGTTTCTGCCCCTGCATTATCTATCAACATTTTTACAAGTTAATATTTTTTTGATCACCATTTTTACCAATCAACATTTTAACCAATCAATATTTTATCAATCAATGTTTTTATCTATCAATATTTTATTTATGAAATTTTTACCTATTAAGTTTGTATCTATCGACTTTAAATCTCATAAAATTTTACATATCAACTCTTTATCTATAAATATTTTTAAATATCAACAGTTTGCCTATCAACATTTCATCTATCAAAATTGTATCTATCAACGTTTTATGTATAAACATTTAATTTATCAACATTTATCTATCCGCATATTTTCCATCAACATTTTTACCAATCAATATTTTATGTATGAGCATTTTTATCTTGTTCAATAAACATTTTAGATATCCACTTAATATCTATTAGCAATTCATATTTTAAAATTATATCTATCAATATGTTATATATCAAAATTTTATCTATCAATATTTTATTTATCAAAATTTCATCGATCAACATGTTATCTATCAACTCTAAACCAACGGCAGTAATCAACTGCAACAAAACGAAAGGCAGACACTTTATTTCTGGACGCGTCATTGAAAAAAACAATCACAAGCCCACTGCGGACCATGGTGCACTGGATGAGTGGTTATCTTACTTTAGTGGTCCATTTTGGTCCGCACCATCTAACCTTACCACCATTACTTTAATCGATTCTCAAGTAATTCAACTGAACACAAATTGTTAAGCCAATCTGGTACAAAAACATTAGCCGACACCGTCTACCAAAGGGACAGAACAAATCAATGGTGAACCTATTCTAAGGTCATTTTAAAACTACTTATCCCGAACAAAGTAAAGGAATTTCATGACGTTGTCGATTAAAACACACAGTCCATAAAGAGTCCAGATCACGTGATCAATAATGATCCAATGGCCAAGCTCACTTTAGCATACAAGTTTGTTGTTGTTGTTTTGAACTGAGCCTCCTTCCTAAGGTTTACAAACGAAGCCACTGACAGTCCAACCGGAATCCTCTTTAGAGTAGGCCGCCATAATGAAGCACTCTGACGTCATCGCCTGCGTCTTCGTGTGTTTCGTCGACGTCAAGATGAACGAACAATGACCCACACCTTCAGATTTTAAATGTCAAATAAAACGTATATTTGAAATGAAGTATCTATCCAAATATGTCTTCGACCTCATATGCCAGGAGGGCGACCCACTGTCAGGTGCTGAGTGTGAAGCGTGTAAGTCTGTGCCTCATTTTTTTTTCTTCCAATTCTGATAATGAAAAAAAAAATAGTAAATTTTAACTTTCCATTGGGTTCAATAGATCTCTGACGGGACGCTTCAAATCGAAGTTGACAGAAGTTCACAAGGAATTTTCTTGATTTACTGAAAAAGAAACCTCTTTTATTGCCAACACAACTACTAGAGACTTGAACTTACAAAGTGAAGGAACATTTCGTTTAAAATATAAATATACCAAAAATAGTTTGCTTTATGTAGAAATACCTCTTATATATATTATGCTTCTGGTATGACTTGTGGACTGCTTCCTAATTTACTGCTTCCATTTCAGGCCCCTTCCTGATCGGCAAATTTGGAATTGAGAGTATATTACAAAATAATTCTAAATGTTTGAAAGAAAGTATAATTCAATAATGAGTTCAGTAACGTGAAAAATATAATACCAGATATCTGCGCTAAATGATATATTTTTTTATGACGCAACTGCGTTTGTCGCGTAACATTTTCGGAAGATAAAATTGTCTCACTGTAAGTAGGTGTCAAAAATATTCGGTTTAAAAGCCGTTGGGACATCAGCGTTTTTTAAAAGACATCAGAGTGTTTAATATAGTTCATGGGCGTGAAATAAAAAGTGTGCAGTGAAGTACCATGTGGGAGGAGGGGGGGGGGAATTGGTATTCTGAAATGTGCGTTACTTAAATTCATGTTTTGTCAAGTAGTAGATTTGAAGTTCATGCATTGCTTTCGCCAGAGTTTGGCGGATTTAAACAAGAGTCTCAAAGAGTCCGTTCTTTGGGTTGGAACATAACGGTCATTACTGCGGTGGTAAGTCGTCAAACTTAACTCTGAACAGGTTTTAATGACAGGTTTAAAAAAATGAAGAACAAACAACATTTTAAAAATCCTATATTTAATTTTTGAACATAGGCTCTTCCGGTTAAACTTCAGTACATAAATTATTTTCTCACTTTTGTGTGGGTTCTGTATTCTGTTACGTGAATTTTGTCTTATAAGCTCAATATTAGCTCTACTGGAGTTAGTTCTGATAACAAAGTCTGCCATTTTTTGTGTTAAATACAATTAAGTATTTTTGAAAGAACTCGTCATGTGGGTTGAATTTGTCTTGGTTAAAATACAAATTATTTAAATTTGAATGTGAACCGTAGGCGTTCAGTAAACAGAATTTGAATTTGTAAATGCGCCAAATAAATTATAAGAAACTCTGAACAAAAGAACGCAACAAAACAACGAACGTGTCGGCAAAGAAGACTTCTTCAGCGAACAAACAATAGTAAAGACAGAATTAAATAAACATAACACTTAGCTAAAATGCAGCACCATGAGGACAGCATGTTGACACGAAGTCAGCATTGTATGTCCTCTTTTCAATGAAGCGCTACTTCGATTAAAATATCTTCATTACAAGCAACACTTTTGAGATCCTATGAAACTGAAATTTTACAACAATGTATATTACCACTTTCATAATTTTCATGATTATTTTAATGATGATTTCTATTTCAGGGCAAAAATATCATCGACTTTGAAGAACTGACAGCTGTCGACAAAAACTAGTTTCCCATTGTCATCAATCACACAACGAACACAACAGACCCCAAGACTACCGTTTCCTCGCGACTGAACTAAACAAGATCTTCAACAGCATGTGCCCCATTACACCAAGTAAACCATCCAGCAACCATAGTACCACATATAGCTTCCATAGCACAATATTCAGCAGCCATAGTACAATATCAAGCTTACATGTTACCACATCCGGTACTCATAGTACCAAATTTAGCACACATAGTACCACATCAATCACCCATAATATCAAATTAATCCCACATAATATCACATCAATCCCCATAATATCACATCAATCACTCATAATATCACATCAATCACTCATAATATCACATCAATCACTCATAATATCACATCCATTACCCATAATATCACATCAATCACTTATAATATCACATCCATCACCAATAATATCACATCAATAACCCATAATATTACATCCATCACCCATAATATCACATCAATCACCCATACTATCACATCAGTCACCCATAATATCACATCAATCACTCATAATATCACATCAATCAATCATAATATCACATCAATCACCCATAATATCACATCAATCACTTATAATATCACATCCATCACCCATAATATTACATCAATCACCCATAATATTACATCCATCACCCATAATATCACATCAATCACCCATAATATCACATCCATCACCTATAATATCACATCAGTCACCCATAATATCACATCAATCACTCATAATATCACATCCATCACCCATAATATCACATCAGTCACCAATAATATCACATCAATCACTCATAATATCACATCAATCACTCATAATATCACATCCATCACCCATAATATCACATCAATCACCCATAATATTACATCCATCACCCATAATATCACATCAATCACCCATAATATCACATCCATCACCCATAATATCACATCAATCACCCATAATATCACATCAGTCACCCATAATATCACATCAATCACTAATAATATCACATCAATCACCCATAATATCACATCAATCACCCATAATATCACATCAATCACTCATAATATCACATCAAAAAACCCATAATATCACATCAATCACCCATAATATCACATCCATCATCCATAATATCACATCCATCACCCATAATATCACATCAATCACTCATAATATCACATCAATCACCCATAATATCACATCAATCACCCATAATATCACATCCAACACCCATAGTATTGAATACATAACCCTAACTATCCCATCCAGCATCCAAAGTACCAAATCCAACTTCCATAATACCAAATTTCGCACCCATCGTACCACATATAGCACACATCTTACCATCTACAGCCCAAACAGTACAACATACATCACACATAGTGCTACATCCAACATCCATAGGATCACATTCAGCACCCATAGTACCACATACAACACTCATAATACGACATCCATATCCCATAGTACAACATACAGCACCCATATTACGACATCCAGCACACATATTAACACATCTAGCACCCTATCTATTACCCATAGTACCCCATCCAGCACCCATAGTACAACATACAGATCCCATTGTAAAACATACAGCATGCATAGTACAACATCTAGCACCCATAGTACCCAAATCAGCACATGTAGTACCCAATCCAGCACCCACAGTACCACATCCGGTATAAATATCTTCACATCCAGCACACATAGCACAACATACAGCATCCATCAGTATTTAGAATAGGTAACCAAACAAATTTTGCTTAACAATTTTTTTGCATCGAGATAGTAATTAATATATGTATATACATATTCAAATATATATACATATATATATGTATATATAATGGTAACAATACTTAACATCACATTTAAACAAAAATTATTTAGATTTTCTAGAGATCTTTTCAACAACAAAATGTCCCCTTAATAATTTATTTTTCCTCACGTCTGCTTAGTATAGTTCAGGATAATAGATTCACGTCAACAAAATATGAGTATGACCTTTCTTCATCAAATGAATTTCAATTATAAAACCTGCTTTCTCTGTGCAGCATGTCAAACCACGGATCTCCATTTTCTGCTTGGCCACTTCGACAACGCGTGGGCCGCGTCCATCATGGATTTAAAAAAATGATTCGTTGAAATTTTACATCCTCCAAGAGCAGGTCAGCAAAGCTTTTAGCAATTCTCGTATCCTAAACACACCGAGGTCCATTTCTATAAGGTCATTGAGATTGTCAAGCGTTACTGTAGTTATAAATTATACAAAACGTTTAATAACAAATCCTGGCACAACAACAACAGTTGGCCACATTCTCCAAGATTTTACACACAAAAAAAACCCACCCTAAAACGATTTAGCCAGCCCCCCCCCTCCCACCACCACCAATCCCGAAAAAAAAACAACTAATTAATTTTTTTCTACAAATATATATATATGTTAACTTCACTTTTTTAGGCTGCTGGCAAAATCTTCAAACGGCTGGTTGACCCACTTCTCGTCAACTTATCGAGCTCAAACTTAGCACATAGCCTTTTGGCCGAAGTCAAAACATTCTTTAAATTTTTAGTTCCAAATTCAACACCAACAAATTTTTTTTTTCGTCCTGTTTTCAAAGGGAAGATAAAGGATATATAATGACACTAATTTCATGAAATGAAATACCCAATATCTGCGCTAAATGAGACACTTTTTATTGGGATTCTTATCAAGTGCGATTCTTGTATGTAAGTTTGATCAAATCCCCCCACACCCTTTTTTTAATGAAGGATTTATACGAAAATTTGTTTTTTTAAGGGTTATTTACTTTCCAGTCCCATTAGAATTGCAATATAAGTATCACGTTAAACTAAAACGTAACAATTAAAATAATGCTACTGAGAAGCTGCAATTTTTTATCTTTAAACCAAATTCCCAACTTCCCCGTTCTAATCTTCAGCATAGGGGATAGTGGCTACAGTAGTCCCCAGCCGCTGCCATTGATTCCCTGGTGGACGGGCTGCTTCTGATTCCAAATTATGTAAGTCAGGACTGATGTACTTGTACCTTGACTTCAGCACACCGACTCACCTTAACGGTTGAGTTTGTCTCCTGATGAGAATTTCTTCTGGTGCTCTTGTTGTGTGTTATTGAGGACGTTATACAATTTGACTACTGCAGCAAGTCAATTAGTCAAATCAAGCTTTTTTCAGTATCTGTACACTGCACTTCAATCTGAGCCACTTGGCTTTATGAGTTGCTGTAGTAGTGGCAGTACTAGTGGCTCTATTAGTTGCTCTATTTGTTGATCTATTAGTAGCTCTACTCTATTACTGCGTTATAATTGGATAATAATAATAATAAGTGGTCTTATATAGCGCGGTACCCCGGCCTACGGCTGGGCTCACCGCGCTGTACATAAATATAGCAATCATAATATTAAAATAAAATACATAAATGAAATAAGAACAACATATAAGCAAAACAACACCATAGGTATATTCATCCACCCACACCAGAGGTATATTCATCCACCCACACCAGACATTTTTACAAGGAAACCCATGTACGTTTATCGGTTTATAGGAGGAGAATCAGTCAGAGTAGTATAGTTTAAATAGATGTGTTTTGAGTGCAGTTTTGAAGGCCTGTGTGGTTGTTATATTGCGGATGTGTAGTGGCAAAGAATTCCATTGTTTGGGGGCGCAGAAAGAGAAAGATCGTTCACCATATAATTTAGTGCGTGTCTTGGGAACGGACAGAATACGCGAGTCTGCTGAGGAGCGAAGTTGTCGAAGGGGTGAATAGACAGAAAGAAGTTCAGTTAGATAGGAAGGGCAGGAATCCGAGAAAAAGTTGTGACAGAGAAGAGACAGCTTGTAGTCAATGCGTGCCTGTATAGGGAGCCAATGTAGTGAGTGGAGTAGTGGAGTGACGTGATCGCGTTTTTTTGCCTTAAGAACAAGCCTAGCAGCAGAGTTTTGTACTTTCTGCAGTTTTTCTATAAAATGTTTCGGTTCTATTGGTGGCTGTATTAGTAGCACTATTAGTGGTGCTATAAGTGGCGCTATAAGTGGATCTTTTGGTGGCTGAATTAGTGACTCTATTGGTGGATATATTGGAGGCTCTACTCTATTAGTAGTGTTATAATTGGGTATATTGGTGCCTACGTCATTGGCTACATTAGTGGCTCTATAAGAGGCTGCTTTATTGGCTCTATTAGAAGCGCTATAAGGGGATCTAATGGTGGCTCTAAAAGTAAATCTATTAGTGGCTCTATTAATGGTGCAATAAGTGGTTCTATTGGTGGCTCTATTAGTGGTTTCATTAGTGGCTCTATGTTTGCCTATATTAGTGGCGTTCGTTTCACTCACAGACTCCACACAACCCACCGTAACACACGAGGCAAAATTAAAACCTAAATAAAGAGCAAACATCGCATCGAAAATATCAGCAGTAACTCTTTAACAAAAATAACAACAGAGACTAAGAAAAACATATAATTTTAAATATTCTTCCCCCCCCCCCCAATCACAATACACCACTTTTTTAAACAGGAAATCCCGCCCTGCTACCCTCCCCCCACCAAAAGATATTATACCACAACATTGAAAATTCCAAACTTTAAGAAATCCTTTGTGGGCGCTCTGGAAGAACGTATGGAGTCTACACTATTGGAACATGACAACTTCGAAGTAAACTGGTCATCTCTTAGTTCGATGTTGTACAACACCGTAATAGAGTTTCTGGGGCTAAGCTCGAAAAAACATCAAGATTGGTTTGATAATAACTGTGACGTCATCAAGCAACTGCTCGAGGAAAAACACCGTCTCCATCACGCTTCCCTAAACACCCGAGGTCAAGGCCAATGAAAGATGCATACAACCCGAGGTCAAGGCCAATGAAAGATGCATACAACCCGAGGTCAATCCCAATTTTTAAAAAAAAGATGCGTACCAAAGTATAAGTATAAGTACAGACAGAACCATTCAGCAGAAACTGCGTCTAATGCAGAATAAATGGTGGAGCGACAAGGCCGACGAGAATCAAGGCTATGTGGACCGACATGATCTAAAAATGTCATAAAAAGCCATAAATACTTTGACAACATCCTGAATCAACCTTCATCCATTAATGATGAAGCCATAAATGCTTTGACAACATCCTGAATCAACCTTCATCCATTAATGATGAAGCCATAAATACTTTGACAACATCCTGAATCAACCTTCATCCATTAATGATGAAGCCATAAATACTTTGACAACATCCTGAATCAACCTTCATCCATTAATGATGAAGCCATAAATACTTTGACAACATCCTGAATCAACCTTCATCCATTAATGATAAAGTCATAAATACTTTGACAACATCCTGAATTTACCTTCATCCATTAATAATGAAGCCATAAATACATTGACAACATCCTGAATCGACCTTCATCCATTAATGATGAAGCCATAAATGCTTTGACAACATCCTGAAAAAACCTTCATCCATTAATGATAAAGCCATAAATACTTTGACAACATCTTGAATCGACCTTCATCCATCAATGATGAAGCAATAAATACTTTGACAACATCCTGAATCGACCTTCATCCATTAATGCCGAAGCCATAAATCGTCTCATACAGTATTTGCCCCAAAACTTTTCAGCTTCATGTTTTCCGCAATGCTGACCTATGCATTCAGAGAGGGAGACGCTGGAATTGGCTTCAGATACTGAACTGATGGTAATCTCTTTAACCCCAAGAGGCTACATGCCAAAACGAAGGTCCTGACAGACACCAACAGGGACATCAAGTATGCAGAAGACTGTGCCCTAAACGCTGTATCAGAATATGAAACGATGCGTCACAAGTTTTTCTAATGCCATCACAAACATTGCGCTCAACATTGACACACAATGAAACTGAGGTCATATAACAACCAGTTCCTCGAAACCCTTATGTTGAGCCAAACATGAAAGACTTAAGCTAGTGAAAGACTTTTCTTATCTCGGTAGCACACTGTCCCAAAGCACAACCATCGATGACGAGGATAACCTCCATATTGCGAAAGCCACTGCAAACTATGGAAGATTGACTAAGAACGTATGTACCAGGGGAGATAGCAATACTCAAACTAAAATAAAGGTATATTGAGGATCACTAGGCACTAGAGGATCTGTCATGTAGTGAACACTACTACGTAAAAATAATTTTTGACAAGTCAGGGCCGGAGCCCCCCCCCCATGAACCCCCGTTCTGTTACTCACCATGCACCCTAAGAGTGAACCCGGTTAAAAAAATGTCCCAACCGATTTTTTTTTGTGGGGGGGGGGAAGAGAGATGGGTGCCGGAAGAAGTAATTACGTCTCCAGCACGGATGGCCGGAGCCCCCCCCCCATGAACCCCCGTTCTGTTACTCCCCATGCACCCTAAGAGTGAACCCGGTTAAAAAAATGTCCCAACCGATTTTTTTTTGTGGGGGGGGGGGAAGAGAGATGGGTGCCGGAAGAAGTAATTACGTCTCCAGCACGGAAAGACTAGTGTGTTGTTACTAGGCTAAATATTAATACAGGGATATCTTGAAAGCTATTTATGTAAACACAAAGCATTAGTATGACAAAAACAGCGAAACATTGTGGTGATATTTTTATAGCCTTAATAACATATATTTAGGTCGGCAATTGGCTCCATTAGAGCCACAATAATTGTTGTAGGTATAAGTGCTCGGTTATAATTCTATGATAAAAGCAAAGGGCACTCAAGGGTCTAGTTTGCATTAATGTTTGCCCCCCTCTCCCCGTCCCCCCTCTGGTCCTACCAGACCAATTAAGAACATTTGAAAGAAATTTTAATTACTTTAAATTAAAATGGTAATGACCAAAGAATTCATTAGATCAGGTTTGACAAATTCAAATAATCCAGCCCAGCAGGAGGTAGAGTCTAGTTGTGACTTGGCTATATCAAGTATGCCTCAAAAATGCTATTACATATTCATTTATGTAAAACTATTATAAGCTGCTCAACCTTTAAAAAGAAAAAAACAAAAAAAAAAGAAAACATTAATGGTTTTGAAGAATTCGGCTTCACTTTCTTCCTCCAACTAATTGTTGCCAGACACATGGCAGCGCTTCTTCTTACACAGCTGAGCAACATTTGGCTTGAGTAAGGAGGCAACTTAGACCATAAGTATGGCTTGAAGATGCTCCTACTTAAGTTTGGCCCTGAACTTTGACTTGTTAAAGAGCATAGTGGAAAAGAGCTTTTCACACAGATAGGTACTCCCAAAATGTCATATGATGTGTTGGAAAAATCTAGAAATATCCGAGAAAGTCGAGGGGAGTTCAATCAAATGTCAATGCTTTGTCTGTTTTTTCCATTCAACACTCTGCGCGGGGTATCTTGCATATTAAAGGAGAAAGGGTCAGCAAAAAACTGAAAAGTAGCTGTCTGTGTTTTGAACTCTAAAACATGTGATCAAATTGTTTCTGTAGCTTTCAAAGGCCTCAGTATATTTACTACTGAGTTACTGAGAAATAGCAGAGGTTTCTCTCAGAACCATAACTCAAGTTTTGTGCAGAATTCACAGAAATTGTCATAGGCAACAATGACAAGCTATCCCTGTCTTCTAACATTCAGCTTCTGTGTAATTTCAAAAAGAAAAGTCAAGTTCATGAGTCATTTGGGATCTTTTAGTACAGGAACTACCACCCCATACTTCTCCATGAAGGATTTAAATTGTAAAACGTGTCAAACCTTAGGCAGGAGCAGGACATATCTTTGAATTTTTGACGCGAAGGAAGAAACTATGGTAAATAGATTGAATTTTGAATTTGTATAGTAGTAAAGGACTTTTTGACTAACCCTATTTTCATAGACAATCCTACGATATTGAACAGAAACTTGGATAACAACGGCGAGCATTACGCCGAAAGAACAGACATTCATAAACACATGCCTTACAAAGATCCTGAAAATCAAATGGCCAAATATTATCACCAACAAATTTCTACTAGAAATGACTCCCAAGGTGCCCATTGACCAAGACATCTTAAATAAAAGATGGAGAAAACATACTCTCCGAAAACCCCCAGATAGCACCACCTAACAATTCTAATATTGAATCCACAGGGAAAAAGAAAGAGAGGAAGGCCAAAGAAAACATGGAGACGAGAGCCAGAGGCAAACTCGCAAAATATTGGATCCCCCTGGAAACTACTGGAAAGAAGGCACAGGGCCGTGATGGATGGAGAATTCTTGTGGATGGGTTGTGCCCCAGACTGGATAGAAAGGCATAAGAAGAAGAAGAATGATTTTGAATGTGACCAAGGCTCAGAATGTATGTTTGAACGAGTTTCAAAATATCCAATTATTTCAGTTTTGGGTTCGGTTGAAAGTCATTTTTTAACTTTCAGCTCATTTTTCGTTTCGGCTGAAATGAAAAAAATCACTTTTCCTCGGTCTCTAGTCACAAGAAAGGTAACAGGTCGCTTTATTGCTATGACATGGGGACAAAGGTCAATTTTCTTCCATGGCATGGCGTCACAAATCTTTAATCTCTGGTAAACTATGCCCTGGCCAAAAGCACAAGTTTGAATGTGCGACTTTAACTCAACTTCATCAATGTTATACAACAAAATAAAATTTAAAATTTAACTAGTAAGTATTGGATAAGCAGCGTGTGAGAGTATCAGTTGTGTAAATATAGAGATGACGTAATCAAAACGAGTGCAAATAAATAAGGAAGTAAACAACGGTTGAGTAAGCAAAGTGGTTGGGGGTGGAGGTCAATGACAGAGTCAAAGATTAATATTACCACTATGATTGTTTGTATGCAACAATAATATATTTCAATAGGATCTTCCGGCTGCAACAAGATGGCGACAAAACAAAACAATCATAAGACTTTAGGAAGGAAACATTGATTTCACAAAAAATGAATTGTGGGAAATTGTCCTTTCTATGGAATATATCCTTAAGAATCTGGAATGGATCAGAATCTTTGTTAAAGATATTTATTTTTTTTCCTTTCAACAACATTTCGTTTACACAGTCTCCAATATCACTATACAAAGGATAAGTTCCAGCTACGACAAGATGGCGTTTTAATAATACACTAAAGAAAAGGAATTCTAAATTTCAAAAGAAATTAGTTATAGGAAATAAACATTTCAGTGGAAAATATCCTAAAGACAATGGCCGGAATTTTTTTTTCAGATACGTATTTTTTTTTTATAAGGGTGTGTACAGGAAGAGGTAGTACCCCATCATGGTGTGTACAGGAAGAGGTAGTACCCCATCATAATGTGTACAGGAAGAGGTAGTACCCCATCATGGTGTGTACAGGAAGAGGTAGTACCCCATCATGGTGTGTACAGGAAGAGGTAGTACCCCAATTGTGGTGTGTACAGGAAGAGGTTTTACCCCATCATGGTTTGTACATGAAGAGGTAGTACCCCATCATGGTGTGTACAGGAAGAGGTAGTACCCCAATTATGGTGTGTACAGGAAGAGGTAGTACCCCATCATGGTGTGTACAGGAAGAGGTAGTACCCCAATTATGGTGTGTACAGGAAGAGGTTTTACCCCATCATGGTGTGTACAGGAAGAGGTAGTACCCCTGTTGGGGGAAACGTTGTGCGTCTAAGAGCAGTTCGTCCGCCTTGGACCTGTAGTACCCCATCATGGTGTGTACATGAAGAGGTAGTACCCCATCATGGTGTGTACAGGAAGAGGTAGTACCCCATCATGGTGTGTACAGGAAGATTAGTACCCCATCATGGTTTGTACAGGAAGAGGTAGTACCCCATTATGGTGTGTACAGGAAGAGGTTTTTACCCCATCATGGTGTGTACATGAAGAGTTAGTACCCCATCATGGTGTGTACAGGAAGAGTAGTACCCCATCATGGTGTGTACAGGAAGAGGTAGTACCCCATCATGGTGTGTACAGGAAGAGGTTTTACCCCTTCATGGTGTGTACAGGAAGAGGTAATACCCCATCATGGTGTGTACAGGAAGAGGTTTTACCCCATCATGGTGTGTACAGGAAGAGGTTTTACCCCATCATGGTGTGTACAGGAAGAGGTAGTACCCCATCATGGTGTGTACATGAAGAGGTAGTACCCCATCATGGTGTGTACAGTACCCCTGTTGTGGGAAAATGTTGTGCTTCTAAGAGCAGTTCGTCCGCCTTGGACCTCTCGTGTCACTCAACTCTCACCTGTGGCACCGCGTGGCTGTTAGCATGCAACATCGGCCATACCATGGGCAACGGCTTCCACTAGACGGGTAAAGCTAGTGATAGACTCCAAACCCTCGGTGATTTAGATCTGCCTACCTTCTGCATGCGAAGTCTGGACGTCGACAGATCATGTGGAGGAGACCATTTAGGTTCAACCAAGAAGATCGTGATTACAGCAAAGTTGAGTGTGTAGAGCAGGATGAGGCACGTAGAACATCTTGGTCATCCACTGCATCCGTACCCATGTCCGGTCGTCTTGACATAGTCTTGCCACTGGACACGGTAGGTCTGGACGAAGAGAGTGAGGTTGACGCTGCGCAACTCTTCCTCATTTTAAACAAAGTCATCAGTCATCCAACTCGATGGTCCTAATCGATTTAGACGGACGAACAGAAACATTTGTTAGTGTGCAACAATCTATACTTGTTAGTGTGCAACAATATATATTTGTTAGTGTGCAACAATCTATATTTGTTATTGTGCAACAATCTATATTTGTTAGTGTGCAACAATTTATATTTGTTAGTGTGCAACAATCTATATTTGTTAGTGTGCAACAACCTATATTTGTTAGTGTGCAACAATCTATATTTGTTAGTGTGCAACACTCTATATTTGTTAGTGAGCAACAATCTATATTTGTTAGTGTGCAACACTCTATATTTTTTAGTGTGCAGCAATCTATAATTGTTAGTGTGTAACAATCTATATTTGTTAGTGTGCAACAATCTATATTTGTTAGTGTGCAACACTCTATATTTGTTAGTGTGCAGCAATCTATATTTGTTAGTGTGCAATAATCTATATTTGTTAGTGTGCAACAATCTATATTTGTTAGTGTGCAACAATCTATATTTGTTAGTGTGCAACACTCTATATCAGGGAAAATAAAATATTGCCCTGCGGTGTTATTCCATTATTTACATTTTGTGCAATATATCAAATATTTATTTTTTCATAAATTGAACCGCGTTTGATCACCCCGATTCCTTAAAGCTCATGGATATATGCCTAGTAGGAAAGACCTACATACATATATCAGAACGACCCCTTCATGCCTAGTAGGAAAGACCTACATACATATATCAGAACTACTCCTTCATGCCTAGTAGGAAAGACCTACATACATATATCAGAACTACCCCTTCATGCCTAGTAGGAAAGACCTACATACATATATCAGAACCACCCCTTCATGCCTAGTAGGAAAGACCTACATACATATATCAGAACCACCCCTTTATGCCTAGTAGGAAAGACCTACATACATATATCAGAACCACCCCTTCATGCCTAGTAGGAAAGACCTACATACATATATCAGAAAAACCCCTTCATGCCTAGTAGGAAAGACCTACATACACAGATCAGAACCACCTCTTCATGCCTAGTAGGAAAGACCTACATACATATATCAGAACCACCCCTTCATGCCTAGTAGGAAAGACCTACATACATATATCAGAACTAAACCTTCATGCCTAGTAGGAAAGACCTACATACATATATCAGAACCACCCCTTCATGCCTAGTAGGAAAGACCTACATACATATATCAGAACTACCCCTTCATGCCTAGTAGGAAAGACCTACATACATAAATCAGAACTACCCCTTCATGCCTAGTAGGAAAGACCTGCATACATATATCAGAACCACCCCTTTATGCCTAGTAGGAAAGACTTAGATACATAGATCAGAACCACCCCTTCATGCCTAGTAGGAAAGACCTACATACATATTTCAGAACCACCCCTTCATGCCTAGTAGGAAAGACCTACATACATATATCAGAACTACCCCTTCATGCCTAGTAGGAAAGACCTACATACATATATCAGAACCACCCCTTCATGCCTAGTAGGAAAGACCTACATACATATATCAGAACCACCCCTTCATGCCTAGTAGGAAAGACCTACATACATATATCAGAACCACCCCTTCATGCCTAGTAGGAAAGACCTACATACATATATCAGAACTACCCCTTCATGCCTAGTAGGAAAGACCTACATACATATATCAGAACCACCCCTTCATGCCTAGTAGGAAAGACCTACATACATATATCAGAACTACCCCTTCATGCCTAGTAAAAAAGACCTACATACATATATCAGAACCACCCCTTCATGCCTAGTAGGAAAGACCTGCATACATGTATCAGAACCACCCCTTCGTGCCTAGTAGGAAAGCCCTACATACATATATCAGAACTACCCCTTTCATGCCTAGTAGGAAAGACCTACATAAATAAATCAGAACTAACCCTTCATGCCTAGTAGGAAAGACCTGCATACATATATCAGAACCACCCCTTCATGCCTAGTAGGAAAGACCTACATACATAGATCAGAACCACCCCTTCATGCCTAGTAGGAAAGACCTACATACATAAATCAGAACTACCCCTTCATGCCTAGTAGGAAAGACCTACATACATAAATCAGAACTAACCCTTCATGCCTAGTAGGAAAGACCTGCATACATATATCAGAACCACCCCTTCATGCCTAGTAGGAAAGCCCTACATACATATATCAGAACTACCCCTTCATGCCTAGTAGGAAAGACCTACATACATAAATCAGAACTACCCCTTCATGCCTAGTAGGAAAGCCCTACATACATATATCAGAACCACCCCTTCATGCCTAGTAGGAAAGACCTACATACATAAATCAGAACTAACCCTTCATGCCTAGTAGGAAGGACCTACATACATAGATCAGAACCACCCCTTCATGCCTAGTAGGAAAGACCTACATACATAAATCAGAACTACCCCTTCATGCCTAGTAGGAAGGACCTACATACATAGATCAGAACCACCCCTTCATGCCTAGTAGGAAAGACTTACATACATATATCAGAACTACCCCTTCATGCCTAGTAGGAAAGACCTACATACATAAATCAGAACTAACCCTTCATGCCTAGTAGGAAGGACCTACATACATAGATCAGAACCACCCCTTCATGCCTAGTAGGAAAGACCTACATACATAAATCAGAACCACCCCTTCATGCCTAGTAGGAAGGACCTACATACATATATCAGAACTACCCCTTCGCCACCACCAACCATTTGTTGTTTCACATGGCCCTGATAAGCTGTGTGCCTAGACTTTGTTTGGTTTCTTTTTTTGACTTCACAAATATGGTTTCAATATGTCTACGTGCCCCAACTAAGAAACCCCGCTTCTCGACACGAAAATTTGGAATTCACAGTCGCAAACAAAATCTTTCAATAATATTAAATTTACGTTTACCTTTAATGGATTTCATTTCCATAAAACAATAATAAATACAAGATTGCTTAGTATTGCCCCCCCCCCACATATCTTAACTGATACTACTGAAATATTTCTAACACTTGTTTATTGTCATCTCATATTTATGAATACCCACAAACCTCCCCCCCCCCAACCCCCACCCCACGTAAAATAATACACACACGCACACAAAAAAAAATATCTCTCAGTTGATGTTAGAAACAAGCGTTTAAATAACAAGTGTTTAAATAACAAGTGTTTAAATAACAAGCGTTTAAATAACAAGTGTTTAAATAACAAGTGTTTAAATAACAAGTGTTTAAATAACAAGTGTTTAAATAACAAGTGTTTAAATAACAAGTCAAATTTATTGTTCACAAATTTATTGTTCACAAATTTTAACAAGTGTTTAAATAACAAGTGTTTAAATAACAAGTGTTTAAATAACAAGTGTTTAAATAACAAGTGTTTAAATAACAAGTGTTTAAATAACAAGTGTTTAAATAACAAGTGTTTAAATAACAAGTGTTTAAATAACAAGTGTTTAAATAACAAGTGTTTAAATAACAAGTGTTTAAATAACAAGTGTTTAAATAACATGCAAACACAAAAAAAAAGCAATTGTAACAAGGTATTTCTGATAAGAGTTTACAGCTAACACTAAGATCAAGATTCGTCCAAGGTTTACCTCAATGTTGTCTGTTAATGTAACACCTAGTTATGACATCAGAAAGATGTCTCTAATTTACGAAGTTGCAGAATAAACCCGTATACATAATAGCTTTGTTTTTTTCATTTTTCTTGGTTAATAAGGTTTTTAAAATGAGAAATATTTCAGACAACATCCCCGGCCCCCAACCTCATCAGGTGCAGTTTAAGGTGTCATCACATTCTTATATACGAATTGATTTATTGATAACTCTGGGTGTGTTGCGTAAAATAGGGAAATCTGAAAATGTGGTCAACATTGTTGTCTGTTGATGTTATTGCTGCTAATGTTTACCTACTAACGAATCATAGCAACCAGGTGACGGATAAGATTACCTTTATGAAAAGGTAAGACTAGGTTCTAGGTGAGACCAGTTGAAATATCAACCCCATGCAACACAGAAGCACAGTTGTATAGGTGAAATCTTTGAGGTACGTGATACGTTTTTGTGTTTTAGCTACTACATTCTCTCAACCTCTCTACCTCGATCATCTTTCTCGCTCAATCTACATCTATCACCCAATCCAATTTACCACCAATTCATCCTTCTAGATATCACTTCATTCATAAAATGTCTCTTCAGCCTATCTATGACTCTATCCTTTCTATCTCTGCCTATCATATCTGTCTATCGAAGGATCTAAGTTGTAAGTTCGTTTTGTTATTTGTAACACGTAATCAGCATATATATAAGATATTTTATGAACAGATTTCAAATTTGAATTTAATTCAGCTTAAGTAAAACTGTACCGATTATTTGCGCATATAAGACGCACCCTATATAAGACGCATTCGTATATAAGACGCGGTTTTGACTATTTCTGTTAACAAAAATTACATAAGACGCAAGCAACCAAACCATTTGCCGCAGTCAGCAATATATATCCAGTGGTTTCCTTTCCTTTATCACAAACGAAAATGGGTCCAATGTGTCATCACCCGTCTAATGTAAACAATGCGTCATTACCATTTTTAGTTGACCAAAAGTTCAAAGAAATGTCTGAGGCAGGACAGCAAGAATCTTTCTTTATTTTCACCTGCCACCGGGGGGCAAACAGCACACGGAGTGAGTACGCGGTATCCTGATCCTAGAAACAATAAACGCCAGATGTAAATGCGGCTTCATTGATATTGAAAAAAATTTGAAGCATCGACTCGCTGCCGATGACAACACAAACCATCAAATTTTCAGCTCCATCATAACCCCCTAAAGAAATAATCAACTAGTTTGTCCAAAAAGAAGATGAAGGAAATATGGTGACTATGATTTCATGAAATAAAATTCACAATAACTGCGCTAAATGTGATCTTTAAACAAAAATCCCAAATGTGTTTAGTGTGAGTAACATTTTCTTTCCATTTTTTTTAAAAAAATTACTGCTGTACAAGTGTGTGGGTCATTTGAATGTCAATATAGTTCAAGGGCGTGTAAATATGCGCTTGCAAGCCCTGGGGCCAGCACTAATTTAGGATTATTATCAAAACATTACTTGTATCTCCATCGCTCGATATTTTTTTTTTAAATGGATTTAAACGAACAACTTTGTTTTGATGGGATGTTTAATTGAAACTGTTCTGTCGGGACGATGATTAAATAATGAATTTTATGAGTACGCAAACCTGCATATATTTTTAACAAATGAGTTGTCCACCTTTGCTGATCTACACTTAACCTTCTTCAACTCCAATTAATTACTACTTATTGGAATAACACCATTTCAGCATTGAATTATTTACATTGTTTACAAAAAGACATTTCTCTTACCGACCACAGTTGGGGACCATTGTAAGGGACCACTGGTATGGACAACATCCTTAGACAACCTGCCATCACAGGCAGTCATTTCATTTAAACACATTTTTTTTAAATATTGAAATGTGTTCATATTATTTTTACTTTAAATTTGAAAGTTGTGTTGCAGATGTCCAAAAAGGAAAGTTCCAGCGGATCTCTTCCCAAGTCTGACGGTTTAGACAAAGAGTCGAGTTGTTCGAGTTATTCATCAAGTATGGAGGCTTGCTACAGTCAGTCCAGTAAGAAGGGGACGTCTGCCAGTGCTTGTGTTGGAAGCTTGCTACAGTCAGTCCAGTAAGAACGGGACGTCTGCCAGTGCTTGTGTTGGAAGCTTGCTACAGTCAGTCCAGTAAGAAGGGGACGTCTGCCAGTGCTTGTGTTGGAAGCTTGCTACAGTCAGTCCAGTAAGAAGGGGACGTCTGTCAGTGCTTGTGTTGGAAGCTTGCTACAGTCAGTCCAGTAAGAACGGGACGTCTGTCAGTGCTTGTGTTGGAAGCTTGCTACAGTCAGTCCAGTAAGAATGGGACGTCTGCCAGTGCTTGTGTTGGAAGCTTGCTACAGTCAGTCCAGTAAGAATGGGACGTCTGCCAGTGTTTGTGTTGGAAGCTTGCTTCAGTCAGTCCAGTAAGAATGGGACGTCTGCCAGTGCTTGTGTTGGAAGCTTGCTACAGTCAGTCTAGTAAGAAGGGGACGTCTACCAGTGCTTGTGTTGGAAGCTTGCTTCAGTCAGTACAGTAAGAACGGGACGTCTGTCAGTGCTTGTGTTGGAAGCTTGCTTCAGTCAGTCCAGTAAGAAGGGGACGTTTGCCAGTGCTTGTGTTGGAAGCTTGCTTCAGTCAGTCCAGTAAGAAGGGGACGTCTGCCAGTGCTTGTGTTGGAAGCTTGCTACAGTCAGTCCAGTAAGAAGGAGACTTCTGTCAGTGCTTGTGTTGGAAGCTTGCTACAGTTAGTCCAGTAGCAATGTGACGTCTGCTAGTGCTTGTGTTGGAAGCTTGCTAAAGTCATTCCAGTAAGAAGGAGACGTCTGCTAGTTCTTGTGATGCCCCTTTCACGAAGGAGGAAGACTTGGGCGTGGATGCTACCGTTGGCGTCAAGATACCCTATTAATGAACGCTGAGAACGGTACAAAACTAAAAGAAGGAACGTTCAACTGTTTGGTGTTCTTTGAAGGCCTTAAAACATATATTATTTTCAGTCAAGTTTCAATTTGAAAATGTCCAAGGAAACAAACACAGTTTCTTGTTTTTGTTTTTTTAAAAATAAATTTGCCATAATTGTAAATCGTACAAAATGTTTTCCACAAAAGCTGGCGTGTTATGAAATAAATACTAATGGGATTTTTAAAAAAAAATCAATCATTTTAAATACAATTTGTGAAAACAAATATAATAATTATGTTGTTTTGAAATAAATTAAAGACTTTTTTTATAAAAAAGAAATAATGAAGTAAGTCTTTGTTACAATGACTTTTGTGAACTTTGACCTTTTAAGCATCCACGTCAAAGGAGTTTTATTTTTCTTATTCACAAACACATACTAAGTGTCATGTTTTTGCTATATATAAAAATATATATATATATATACCATAGCGTCCAGTCTTTTGGCGACACATAATCTCCAAATTAGTTTTAGTTCCTAGATTGACAAACACTTGAAATGTTAAAGATGAATATAAGACATACTTAAAATAACAAAATGCTATAGCATTCAAAACGAAGGTCTTGGAGGATATTTAAATAAATAAATGGTATCACATTCAAATGAACACACACTCATATATATATGGAATGCCAAATAAATTTAAAATATACAGACCTAAGAAGTTGAAAGTCTCTTTACATAATATAATGATGGGTAGGTCTTAGTGTTATATGTGGTCCAATTCAGTGGCCTAGCTAAGGTTGGTGTCACCAGGTCCGGTAAACTCATGGTGTCCCCCCCTCCCCTCCCCTCCCCCCCCCCGATATCTTTCTACTTGTTAAAATTAGTCCACATTATAACAATGACGAGAAGATAAACATATAAATTTTATTGATGGGTAGGTCTTAGTGTTATATGTGGTCCAATTCAGTGGCCTAGCTAAGGTTGGTCTCACCAGGTCCGGTAAACTCATGGTGTCCCCCCCTCCCCTCCCCTCCCCCCCCCCGATATCTTTCTACTTGTTAAAATTAGTCCACATTATAACAATGACGAGAAGATAAACATATAAATTGAAGGTCAGGAGGTAAGAGTCTTCATCTTCACAATGGTGACGATTTAGACTTCCGGTTCACGAGTGCTTGATAGGCAGCAGTGAAATCTCTCTACATTTATTCCTTTTTGGAACGTGTTTCTAAAATGTTTATTCCTCAGTGGTTGGTCTCTGGTTTTTCATTTTTATTTTACTTTAGCAGTTTAAATAGTTTACATATTTTTTAATAATTGTAAAACGCTTAGAGCTGTAAGGTAAGCGCTATACAAAAATGCCTAAATAAATCAATAAATAAGAGAACTTAAGAACTGTAACAACGTTAGGTTATAGTAATTGTACAACGCTTAGAGCTGTATGGTAAGCGCTATACAAAAATGCCTAAATAAATCAATAAATAAGAGAACTTAAGAACTGTAACAACGTTAGGTTATAGTAATTGTACAACGCTTAGAGCTGTAAGGTAAGCGCTATACAAAAATGCCTAAATAAATCAATAAATAAGAGAACTTAAGAACTGTAACAACGTTAGGTTATAGTAACTTTAGGCGCTAGTTATTTTTACATTAAATTGACGTCATTTAAAATTTTCCCTTCCTGGTCTTCACAGCTTTATATCTGTCAAACTCTGGACCAAAAGCAATATCCTTCAATGTGTTACTTTCAGTAGATAGCAGAGCCATATTAGAAGTTCCTGACTGTTCCATGGTGAATTGTTAATTGTTATCCTGCCATTCTCCTATTTAAATTTAATGTACTCTCTACTGAAATTCTATTTTGTCATGACTTATTTTCAACGTTCCTTTCAATAGCATATTCCACCAAATGAGAGCGCTTCTCGCACATAAACAATCCTACTGCATTTACGATGGTCACCACTTTATCAAGAGTAATGTCTTTAGCCTGCAGATAATGCTGTGTACAATTAATTTCCTCAATAGATCAGCCGAATGGTAGAGGTAGGAAATAAAACTGCAATCACAGACATCCTGTAAAGACCTTGTGATGTCTGACAATTGTTCTCAAATGTTAAGGAGTGATGCTAGTGATATATGACAATAGTTCTCAAATGTTAAGGAGTGATGCTAGTGATATATGACAATAGTTCTCAAATGTTAAGGAGTGATGCTAGTGATATAACTGTTAACAAGAGTTTACAATTCCTCACTACGATCACTATATACTGTTAAGTTCTCAAATGTTAAGGAGTGATGCTAGTGATATATGACAATAGTTCTCAAATGTTAAGGAGTGATGCTAGTGATATATGACAATAGTTCTCAAATGTTAAGGAGTGATGCTAGTGATATATGACAATAGTTCTCAAATGTTAAGGAGTGATGCTAGTGATATATGACAATTGTTCTCAAATGTTAAGGAGTGATGCTAGTGATATATGACAATAGTTCTCAAATGTTAAGGAGTGATGCTAGTGATATATGACAATTGTTCTCAAATGTTAAGGAGTGATGCTAGTGATATATGACAATTGTTCTCAAATGTTAAGGAGTGATGCTAGTGATATATGACAATAGTTCTCAAATGTTAAGGAGTGATGCTAGTGATATATGACAATAGTTCTCAAATGTTAAGGAGTGATGCTAGTGATATATGACAATAGTTCTCAAATGTTAAGGAGTGATGCTAGTGATATATGACAATTGTTCTCAAATGTTAAGGAGTGATGCTAGTGAGGAATCGGTGAATAGATTTATTTTTGAGTATTTCTGGATTTTGATATATTTTTTTTATTAAAAAATCCCTTTTTTTTTATATTTTTTTATTTTTTTATTTTTTATTATTTTTTTTTGTTGTTGTAAATTCGACTAAATTTAAATAACTTTTTTTGAAGATAACAGAAAATTTTGTAAACTCGTATTTTGTTCACCCTTAAATGTGTAAAAAGTCATTTTTATATGTTTTAATTGAATCGCTTCGCTTCATGAACTTAGAATTTCCCGACCACATCGTATTGGGTATCAATGGAAAGCTTTATTTCTCAGAGTTTAGATCAATATAGCATTATATCACTTATGAAAGTTATCGAACACTTCAACGGGCGTTGTATACTGGTCAAAAACTGTTTTTCTTACCTAATTATGAGGTCATCTCATTTTTCTGAAGCGTCAGCCTTGAGTTTTTATTACAGCATGCATTTCGATTAGTTAGGTGTGTGGCAATTGTACGTGTGATTTCTTTCCTTTAATGAAATCGGTTAGACCGAGCAGTGTGCGCTATGTAAATATGCATTTTATTGAATTGGTGTCACCCCTTAAATGTGTTAACCAGGTGCAGTCCGCACCCCTCGCCCCCCTTAAATGTGTTAACAAGGTGCAGTCCGCACCCCTCGCCCCCCTTAAATGTGTTAACCAGGTGCAGTCCGCACCCCTCGCCCCCCTTAAATGTGTTAACCAGGTGCAGTCCGCACCCCTCACCCCCCTTAAATGTGTTAACCAGGTGCAGTCCGCACCCCTCGCCCCCCTTAAATGTGTTAACCAGGTGCAGTCCGCACCCCTCGCCCCCCTTAAATGTGTTAACCAGGTGCAGTCCGCACCCCTCACCCCCCTTAAATGTGTTAACCAGGTGCAGTCCGCACCCCTCGCCCCCCTTAAATGTGTTAACCAGGTGCAGTCCGCACCCCTCACCCCCCTTAAATGTGTTAACCAGGTGCAGTCCGCACCCCTCGCCCCCCTTAAATGTGTTAACCAGGTGCAGTCCGCACCCCTCGCCCCCCTTAAATGTGTTAACCAGGTGCAGTCCGCACCCCTCACCCCCCTTAAATGTGTTAACCAGGTGCAGTCCGCACCCCTCGCCCCCCTTAAATGTGTTAACCAGGTGCAGTCCGCACCCCTCGCCCCCCTTAAATGTGTTAACCAGGTGCAGTCCGCACCCCTCACCCCCCTTAAATGTGTTAACCAGGTGCAGTCCGCACCCCTCGCCCCCCTTAAATGTGTTAACCAGGTGCAGTCCGCACCCCTCGCCCCCCTTAAATGTGTTAACCAGGTGCAGTCCGCACCCCTCACCCCCCTTAAATGTGTTAACCAGGTGCAGTCCGCACCCCTCGCCCCCCTTAAATGTGTTAACCATGTGCAGTCCGCACCCCTCACCCCCCTTAAATGTGTTAACCAGGTGCAGTCCGCACCCCTCACCCCCCTTAAATGTGTTAACCAGGTGCAGTCCGCACCCCTCGCCCCCCTTAAATGTGTTAACCAGGTGCAGTCCGCACGACTCGCCCCCCTTAAATGTGTTAACCAGGTGCAGTCCGCACCCCTCACACCCCTTAAATGTGTTGACCAGGTGCAGTCCGCACCCCTCACCCCCCAAGCTACGCCATTGTTTTCATGGATTCCAGACATGGTGGCATTATCGTAACCCTGAGCTCTACACATCTTTATTTCTAGTCTATCTAGTCTTGAAGAGAATAATCAAAGAATTTTTTCTCTCAATTCAACAGTCAGTGTGTCTTATATCAGGTGTACTGTCGAACTTAATTCCAACATACCTCGCAGCCTTTATATCCATGATAAGAATCTGCTTCACATCATTTTCAACGACATTCATAAATGTATTTTTGGTTTCCAGTGTAAGGTAAGATGCAGGTGCTTTTATTGTTGATGTGCTCCTCTTTAGTCTCATGGGGTGCCCTATTAAACACTGCTCCTCTTTAGTCTCATGGGGTGCCCTATTAAACACTGCTCCTCTTTAGTCTCATGGTGTGCCCTATTAATACTGCTCCTCTTTAGTCTCATGGTGTGCCCTATCAACACTGGTCATATTTAGATAACATCTCAACCATTTCAAGAGAGATTGTTCTATTCAATGAATATTCATCAACGTTGCAGCCATGAAATTCCAGATTTTGTTTTAAAATAAACAATCTGAGATCCAGCAAACTGGGCAAGACTTCCCTCACCCTCCCCATCACAACAATACTTTCGGCATCAATTGTTTTGTGTAGTCCAAGTCCTGCTGCCAACTTTTCCCTTTGTTTTGTGCTCTTCCAATGCCTCATGATTTTGTAATTTGGGCTCAGTTTTAACAACTTATCAAAGCCAGTAACAAATTTTGATGTTTTTTCTATAACAGTAACAGCAAATAATGTGCAGCATAACAGTACAATTTCTGACTGACGAGTGAATAAACCATCCATGACCGCAGTAGTTCCTCATAATTTGACCTCCTCCTGTATGACCTTTGCTTTGTTAGCTGGTGCACACCTCCTTTAGAATAAACCATCCATGACCGCAGTATTTCCTCACAATTTGACCTCCTCCTGTATGACCTTTGCTTTGTTAGCTGGTGCACACCTCCTTTAGAATAAACCATCCATGACCGCAGTATTTCCTCACAATTTGAACTCCTCCTGTATGACCTTTGCTTTGTTAGCTGGTGCACACCTCCTTTAGAATAAACCATCCATGACCGCAGTATTTCCTCACAATTTGAACTCCTCCTGTATGACCTTTGCTTTGTTAGCTGGTGCACACCTCCTTTAGAATAAACCATCCATGACCGCAGTATTTCCTCACAATTTGAACTCCTCCTGTATGACCTTTGCTTTGTTAGCTGGTGCACACCTCCTTTAGAATAAACCATCCATGACCGCAGTATTTCCTCACAATTTGAACTCCTCCTGTATGACCTTTGCTTTGTTAGCTGGTGCACACCTCCTTTAGAATAAACCATCCATGACCGCAGTATTTCCTCACAATTTGAACTCCTCCTGTATGACCTTTGCTTTGTTAGCTGGTGCACACCTCCTTTAGAATAAACCATCCATGACCGCAGTATTTCCTCACAATTTGAACTCCTCCTGTATGACCTTTGCTTTGTTAGCTGGTGCACACCTCCTTTAGAATAAACCATCCATGACCGCAGTATTTCCTCACAATTTGAACTCCTCCTGTATGACCTTTGCTTTGTTAGCTGGTGCACACCTCCTTTAGAATAAACCATCCATGACCGCAGTATTTCCTCACAATTTGAACTCCTCCTGTATGACCTTTGCTTTGTTAGCTGGTGCACACCTCCTTTAGAATAAACCATCCATGACCGCAGTATTTCCTCACAATTTGAACTCCTCCTGTATGACCTTTGCTTTGTTAGCTGGTGCACACCTCCTTTAGAATAAACCATCCATGACCGCAGTATTTCCTCACAATTTGAACTCCTCCTGTATGACCTTTGCTTTGTTAGCTGGTGCACACCTCCTTTAGAATAAACCATCCATGACCGCAGTATTTCCTCACAATTTGAACTCCTCCTGTATGACCTTTGCTTTGTTAGCTGGTGCACACCTCCTTTAGAATAAACCATCCATGACCGCAGTATTTCCTCACAATTTGAACTCCTCCTGTATGACCTTTGCTTTGTTAGCTGGTGCACACCTCCTTTAGAATAAACCATCCATGACCGCAGTATTTCCTCACAATTTGAACTCCTCCTGTATGACCTTTGCTTTGTTAGCTGGTGCACACCTCCTTTAGAATAAACCATCCATGACCGCAGTATTTCCTCACAATTTGAACTCCTCCTGTATGACCTTTGCTTTGTTAGCTGGTGCACACCTCCTTTAGAATAAACCATCCATGACCGCAGTATTTCCTCACAATTTGAACTCCTCCTGTATGACCTTTGCTTTGTTAGCTGGTGCACACCTCCTTTAGAATAAACCATCCATGACCGCAGTATTTCCTCACAATTTGAACTCCTCCTGTATGACCTTTGCTTTGTTAGCTGGTGCACACCTCCTTTAGAATAAACCATCCATGACCGCAGTATTTCCTCACAATTTGAACTCCTCCTGTATGACCTTTGCTTTGTTAGCTGGTGCACACCTCCTTTAGAATAAACCATCCATGACCGCAGTATTTCCTCACAATTTGAACTCCTCCTGTATGACCTTTGCTTTGTTAGCTGGTGCACACCTCCTTTAGAATAAACCATCCATGACCGCAGTATTTCCTCACAATTTGAACTCCTCCTGTATGACCTTTGCTTTGTTAGCTGGTGCACACCTCCTTTAGAATAAACCATCCATGACCGCAGTATTTCCTCACAATTTGAACTCCTCCTGTATGACCTTTGCTTTGTTAGCTGGTGCACACCTCCTTTAGAATAAACCATCCATGACCGCAGTATTTCCTCACAATTTGAACTCCTCCTGTATGACCTTTGCTTTGTTAGCTGGTGCACACCTCCTTTAGAATAAACCATCCATGACCGCAGTATTTCCTCACAATTTGAACTCCTCCTGTATGACCTTTGCTTTGTTAGCTGGTGCACACCTCCTTTAGAATAAACCATCCATGACCGCAGTATTTCCTCACAATTTGAACTCCTCCTGTATGACCTTTGCTTTGTTAGCTGGTGCACACCTCCTTTAGAATAAACCATCCATGACCGCAGTATTTCCTCACAATTTGACCTCCTCCTGTATGACCTTTGCTTTGTTAGCTGGTGCACACCTCCTTTAGAATAAACCATCCATGACCGCAGTATTTCCTCACAATTTGACCTCCTCCTGTATGACCTTTGCTTTGTTAGCTGGTGCACACCTCCTTTAGAATAAACCATCCATGACCGCAGTATTTCCTCACAATTTGACCTCCTCCTGTATGACCTTTGCTTTGTTAGCTGGTGAACACCTCCTTTAGAATAAACCATCCATGACCGCAGTATTTCCTCACAATTTGACCTCCTCCTGTATGACCTTTGCTTTGTTAGCTGGTGCACACCTCCTTTAGAATAAACCATCCATGACCGCAGTATTTCCTCACAATTTGACCTCCTCCTGTATGACCTTTGCTTTGTTAGCTGGTGCACACCTCCTTTAGAATAAACCATCCATGACCGCAGTATTTCCTCACAATTTGACCTCCTCCTGTATGACCTTTGCTTTGTTAGCTGGTGCACACCTCCTTTAGAATAAACCATCCATGACCGCAGTATTTCCTCACAATTTGACCTCCTCCTGTATGACCTTTGCTTTGTTAGCTGGTGNAATAAATGGCAGTGCTAGACACGTACATCTGGGGAAACTTAATAAATGGCAGTGCTAGACACGTACATCTGGGGAAACTTAATAAATGGCAGTGCTAGACACGTACATCTGGGGAAACTTAATAAATGGCAGTGCTAGACACGTACATCTGGGGAAACTTAATAAATGGCAGTGCTAGACACGTACATCTGGGGAAACTTAATAAATGGCAGTGCTAGACACGTACATCTGGGGAAACTTAATAAATGGCAGTGCTAGACACGTACATCTGGGGAAACTTAATAAATGGCAGTGCTAGACACGTACATCTGGGGAAACTTAATAAATGGCAGTGCTAGACACGTACATCTGGGGAAACTTAATAAATGGCAGTGCTAGACACGTACATCTGGGGAAACTTAATAAATGGCAGTGCTAGACACGTACATCTGGGGAAACTTAATAAATGGCAGTGCTAGACACGTACATCTGGGGAAACTTAATAAATGGCAGTGCTAGACACGTACATCTGGGGAAACTTAATAAATGGCAGTGCTAGACACGTACATCTGGGGAAACTTAATAAATGGCAGTGCTAGACACGTACATCTGGGGAAACTTAATAAATGGCAGTGCTAGACACGTACATCTGGGGAAACTTAATAAATGGCAGTGCTAGACACGTACATCTGGGGAAACTTAATAAATGGCAGTGCTAGACACGTACATCTGGGGAAACTTAATAAATGGCAGTGCTAGACACGTACATCTGGGGAAACTTAATAAATGGCAGTGCTAGACACGTACATCTGGGGAAACTTAATAAATGGCAGTGCTAGACACGTACATCTGGGGAAACTTAATAAATGGCAGTGCTAGACACGTACATCTGGGGAAACTTAATAAATGGCAGTGCTAGACACGTACATCTGGGGAAACTTAATAAATGGCAGTGCTAGACACGTACATCTGGGGAAACTTAATAAATGGCAGTGCTAGACACGTACATCTGGGGAAACTTAATAAATGGCAGTGCTAGACACGTACATCTGGGGAAACTTAATAAATGGCAGTGCTAGACACGTACATCTGGGGAAACTTAATAAATGGCAGTGCTAGACACGTACATCTGGGGAAACTTAATAAATGGCAGTGCTAGACACGTACATCTGGGGAAACTTAATAAATGGCAGTGCTAGACACGTACATCTGGGGAAACTTAATAAATGGCAGTGCTAGACACGTACATCTGGGGAAACTTAATAAATGGCAGTGCTAGACACGTACATCTGGGGAAACTTAATAAATGGCAGTGCTAGACACGTACATCTGGGGAAACTTAATAAATGGCAGTGCTAGACACGTACATCTGGGGAAACTTAATAAATGGCAGTGCTAGACACGTACATCTGGGGAAACTTAATAAATGGCAGTGCTAGACACGTACATCTGGGGAAACTTAATAAATGGCAGTGCTAGACACGTACATCTGGGGAAACTTTACGTGTGATGGGTTATCCTTTAATGAAAATCAGATAGAACGAGCAGTGTGTGCTTTGCAACAATGCAATTTTTCACATTTGTGTTGCCCTTGAGATGATGTCACCCTGTGCGGTCCCTCTCACCCTCTTTATTACGCCACTGGTCCATTCCTCAGTTGAACTCATTGTAATATTCATCTGATGTAAACTCACTGATTTATTTAAATTTTTATATTCTTATTCAGAAATCTAAATAAAGATCGGTTACAAGTAAAAAAAAAAAAATTACAATAAAGAAACATTTTTTTAAGTAGTTACTGATGTCACGGTATATGATTTTGTAATATTATATGCAGAGACGACTATGGTTTCATTACATTTTGTAGTTTTTGTTGAAGCGATGACTGTATTGATGTTGTAATTGTAGTATTGAAAACAGAGTTGATTATATTTTGTGTTGTAGTTGTAGTACAAGTTGCAGCTATGAATTCATTTAATGTTGTTGCATGGGTTACAGCTGTGAATGTAATTAATGTTGCAGTTGTTGTTGAAGATGCAGCGAGGACATTTTTAATGTTGCAGTTGCAGTTTATTTTGCAACGCTGAATTTATTTTATTATTGTATTTGTAGTATTGTTTGCTAGGGTCACTCTATTTAGTGGTGAAGTTTTAGTATTTTTTGAAGAGACGAGTATTTTAATATTGTAGTTGTGGTTCTAGTTGCAGGAATGACTCTATTTATATTGTAGTTGTAGTTCTAGTTGCAAGAATTACTCTATTTATATTGAAGTTGTAGTTCTAGTTGCAGGAATGACTCTATTTATATTGAAGTTGTAGTTCTAGTTGCAGGAATGACTCTATTTATATTGAAGTTGTAGTTCTAGTTGCAGGAATGACTCTATT
>CAXITT010000897.1:47657-74239 GCA_964033795.1 Lymnaea stagnalis | reverse complement strand
GGCAGCGTACACACACATCATCGTCTGACCAAGAGTGACCGGGACGATGCATTACGTCACTATATCAAAGAATGACAACGTAGCAGTTTCAGTAGTGGTGTAAGCTGACCAGAGAAACCGCGAAACAGTGGGCCGGGCAAAAGACGCCGAGCACGGAGTCTCGAGGTAATAGGATTCCACGAACATGGAAGAGCGACCCGATGTCCATGTCCAAGTCACTGATGGGCAAGGGAACCAGAGGCAAGGCTCGAGCACGTGGTGTTGATGTAATACCATTGCCTTTGTTTAACCAGATGGACAAGGGAACCAGAGGCATGGCTCGAGCACATGGTGTTGATGTAACACCTTTGTTTAACTAGGGCTGAAGTTGATGAATTAAAAGTGGCTGCTGTAAAGAGAAGCTAGGTTCTTGGAAGTAAGGTTGTTCATCGCCGGAGCTGGAGTGGGTCTGCTTCTGCTGAAATTCCCTACTTCTCTGAGCTCCAAAAAATATTAATTAACTAGCCAAAGAAACCCGGCGTTGCCCGGGATAGCATCGGAAAAACAACAACGTCTACGGCCTTTTAATTTACATTGAAATTATGCGCCAAGTAAAAAAAAAAAAAGAAAAACCCTAATTAATTTGTCTCCTATAAAAAAACATTTAAAATAACTTGTGTAAACCTTTCGGTCCCCCATAGTATCCCATTTTCCAATGGGATCCAGATCCTATTGGAATCCCAATCCCGTTGAAATCCCTTCCCATTGGGATACCAACCCCATTGGGGGTTCCGATTCCATTAGGATCGATCCCATTTCCCGGTGGGAACCCAATCCCGTCGGTATAACAATCGTGGTGTGATCCCATTCCCGTCAATAGCTTGATTCCAGTGGGATCCCGATCCCGGTGGGATCCTGCTTCCCAGTTAGATCCCAAATCCCGGTGGGATCCTGATCCCAATAGAACCCGATCCCGGTAGGCCACTGATCCCGTTTTTCTATAGAACCTCGGTATGATCACGCAACCCGATGGGATCCCGTTACAAGATTAATCCATTCATGTTTTTTTTAGGTATTTTTTTAGTAATTTTATTTATATAGCTCATATAATATAAGGAAAAAAACGAATTCGGGCCCCAGGCCCCCACACCCCCTCCCCCCAGCTCCTAATGGAATGTTATAAAAAGTTCATAACCCCTTATCCTTAAGACTAAGAGTTCCTTCCGGATAATGATGGATATATGTGCCAGGTTGGGTCAAGATCCATCAATCCGCGTGAACGCTTTTGTGGAACAAACAGACAGACGAACCCACAAATTTTCCCTTTTAAATATATATATATATATGCCGTATATATGTGATATGATATATTAATTTAACCAAAAAAAATGCATAATATTCCCGTTTCATATTAACAAAGTAGTATTTATTAAAACCGTTGCCCTACTCTCCTACCTATTATGTTGCTGATACGTGTATTTCAAATGCACGGCTAATAACATAGGGAACTGACAATAATATTAATAAACTCTCAATCATCACCCTCCCCTTATAAATTTTTCGGAGCTCGAAGCGGAGCTGGTGTTGAAAAAATTGTCCGGAATGGATCTGGAAAAGGAAAGGGAAGGGGGGTGGCACAAATTTGTGAGAATGCGTCCCATTTGTTTTGAACATTTGTGGCGACGGAGAAATGGGGGTGGGGGAAATCGTCCATAGCGTGGGGTCATTTACTGATGGTCATCGCAAATCACACTCATGGTAAGCAGATACGTTGTTCGTGATTGGTCAGCGCTACTTTGAGCACCCCTCCCCCTTTTTCGTATACCAATGAGCTTAAGTTGACTGATTTGCGTTAAGAAGCATGAGAGTGAGGGCTGGTGATCATAATTATATATAATAGGACGCACTCATTTTGCGGTATTAATGGTGTACTGGGATCTCTTTGTTGAAAATGGCCGGAAGACCAAGATTAAATAGGATTCAAATTGTTGATCCAACGGAAATTTTAAATGATGCAGCACTTCGGACTGAGAGTTGGCTTATGCGCACACTTTGTGAGGCAACAAATAATGTCAATACAACAATGGAATTTCTTGCAAGGCGCTCCCTTTTAAAGAATAAAATGGAATGCAACAATTGCCATGTGGCTTGTAACCTTGCAACCCACAATCAAGGTATTGACAAACATATATGGAAGTGTCCAATTTGTCGTTTGAGGAAAAGTATACGAGATGGCTCATTTTTTACTAGGAGCCATCTACCATTATCTAAATTAGTCATTCTCATATACTGTTTCGCCATTGATTCTCCTCAAGATGTTACAAGGCATGAGTCTCAAATCCAAAACCAAAACACGGTGATTGACTGGTTTAATTTTCTTCGAGAGGATATAGGGATTTATCTGAACCAGCATGCAACTCAGATTGGTGGCTTTGACGATAATGGGGAGCCCATGGTGGTTGAGCTTGACGAATCATAATATTTCCATCGGAAATACCACAGAGGAGCATGGCGTCAAGGCCACTGGGTTTTTGGTGGCATAGAAAGGTCCACTGGAAAATGCTTCCTAGTGGAAGTTCCAGACAGAACAGCTGGAACCCTGGAAAACATTATCGTCCAACAGGTTTTGCCAGGAACACACATAATAACAGATGGATGGGCAGGCTATAGGAACATAGAGCAATTGTCCAATGGCATATTCATACATTCAGTTGTAGTGCACGAAAGAAATTTTGTTGATCCCAACGACCCAGATGTGCACACACAAAATATAGAAAATCTATGGATGCGCGCCAAACGTAAACTGAAAAGACAGTACGGAACAAGTGACACATTGTTTCCATCATATTTAAAGGAGTTTCAGTTCCGTTGCAACTTCACAAAGTTTAAAGTCTTCAACGAACTTTTGATTGTCTTAAAAGGACGATATCCTGTTTAATAATATATTTTAAACAGTTCCATTTTTTTTCTTGGATTTTCCAAAGCTTAAAAGGTCAGTTTGTACAATTATTTGTTTTGTACCATTGAGTCCTTTGTGTGCCGACATCGTTGTTGTATACTGTATATACTGACGGTGGATGACGTTGGATGTATGGCGGTGGATGTATGTCGGTGGATGATAGATGGATGTGTCATCTACCGTTATCTAATGTCACCCTTCGTCACCCACAGTAATCCACCATAATCCACCATCATCCACAGTCACCCAAAGTAATCCACCGCCATCCACTGTTGTCTACTATTATCCACCGTTATCAACCATCATCCACCGTCATCCACAATCACGAACTGTCATCCACCGTCATCAACCAGTATCCACAGCCATCCACCATCATTCATCATCATCCACAATCAGCCATCTATCATCCACCAACATCAACCATCATCCACTGTCATCCACCATCTTCCACCGTCATCTACCATCATCCACCATCATCCACAATCATCCAACTAATCATCCACCAACATCCACTGTCATCCACCGTCATCCACCATCTTCCACCATCATCCACCGTCATCTACCATCATCCACCGTCATCCACAATCATCCATATATCATCCACCAACATCAACCATCATCCACCGTCATCTGCTATCATTCACCGTCATCCATCTATCATCCACGCCCATCCACAGTAATCTATCATCATCCACTGTCATCAACCATCATCCACCATCATCATCCGTTATCCACCGTCATCCACAATCATCCATCTATCATCCACCAACATCAAACGTCATCCACCATCATCATCCGTTATCCACCATCATCCACAATCATCCATCTATCATCCACCATCATCCAAAGTCATCCACCTTCATCCATCTATCATTCACCCCATCCACCGTCATCCACAATCACGAACCGTCATCAATCATTATCCACCGTCAGCCACCGTCGCCTAAAGGCCGAGTTCCACAATAATTTGCAGAAATTAAATAAACGTTATATTTATTGTAAATCCAATTATTAGTGAAACAAGATCTTTATTTTATAATAATAATCCGATAAAAGAAACATAAATTATGTGAGACCTAAATATTTACAATTTTAAACCCACCACTTATCACTTCTTTAGAAAGAAATATCTGACTCTTACGCATGATTAAAGTTATAAAATGAATACAAAATATTTATTTTAACATAGATACATCCAATTAGGCAACTTTTATAAGGTATCTTTAAGGACAGAAGAGTTCTCCTCATTTGACCACAATGGCGCCGTGAAAGACAAAAGATTCATGCAAATGTACGTCTTTTGATCTCGTAAAATGTGTTAAATTGTTGTTGTATTCCAACAAAAAGATGGTATTTTACTTTTAAAAATACTTTTAATTAAGTTCCATAAGGAAAAAATGAATTTTAAAATTTATTTTTCAAGAAATAATAAAACGCACTAAAATAAGGGATTACCGTTATTATACTAGTGTATAATAATCCCTATTATTATAATTTATAATATAAAAAACTATAAAATTAGTAAGAGTTATAAGTATAAGCTAGCAACAATTAAGGCTAAGGAAGCTACCAAGTCCAATGCCAAAACTCTGTGAGTCTGTCATGCACAGGTTCTGGTGCACATGTTGAAAAATTATGTAAACACTTGTGTGGCGTTATAAAATACAGCTCGTCAGTGATATAGTTTTTTTGCATTTTACTTTAACGGCACAGTTTTCTAATTAAAAATTCCAGTGTTGGGATTCCCCAAAGTCAAAGTATGTCACTGCCCTTAGGGTGAGAAAACTCTTGGCAAAATCTATACAGTTAACCCAAAATTGACCAATTATTTGTTAAAATTCAAAAAAATTATAGACAATATAGAACAAACTTCAAATAAAAAAATCACACCAGAATCAACTTTCTAGCTTTTTGAGCTATGAGTTTTTAATGAAGTATCTACATGTCTGGCGATCGGACGAGTAAGTTCTCAAGATATTCACAGGTCACATGACCACCATAACAAAGTTGGGCAAGATATCGGTCCGTCAGCCTTGTCACGTGACCGCTAATAGTCGATCATAAAACTGGTGTCAGAGATGCATGGGGGTGACAAGTATACTCTTCATTTCAAGAAATAAGTTGGGGAGGGGGGGGGAGCAATGCATAATAGAAGGAAGAAATACTGAGAGCGAGAGAGAAAGGATACAAATGATAGTGAGGGTGATAAATCCCCTTTTAAAAAGTCCCTTAAAACCCATCTGTTTAGGTCCGCCTATGACCTGTGATGCACCCTCCTTGCCTGCCTCATTTTCTGTCTCGGGTTGATCCTGTAGTATAGGCCAAAACGTGCCAAAGTGTCCTCATTTTATAGCCATTTTAATTGTTTCTATAGTATAGTTAGTTACTATCCTAATGTCTCATTTTTATTTTACTTAGTTTACATGTTTTTAATAATTGTAAAGCGCTTAAAGCTTTAAGGTAAGCGCTATATAAAAATGCCTAAATAAATAAATAAATAAATAATTAAGGCGGGAAGGTCGAAAGTTCACAAAGAAATACTATTTCAAATAGACCCTACATCTCAATATAGGGCAAATATAGTGTGCTGTTGGGGTCGCCTACTTCTCACACAATATTAATAGCCTAAAATAAATCTTTTTTGACAGTAGGTCTATTGAAAGTCAACTGGCAAGTATTGGTCTTATTTTCTTTGGTTCATATTTTAAATTTAGGCTACCAGATAGAGCTGTATATGATATTCAAACCAAGATAACAGACTTTAAAAAAAAATTTCCTGCGACCTCTTGTCACATGACATGCCCCTTCTCTCCCCCCCCCCCCCCCCCCCCCCCCCCCCCCCCCCCCCCCCCCCCCCCTCCGGAAAGAATATCTCCCACTCCCACACTATTAGTCCAGCAGTCGCTGGACGTGTAAACACTGCCAATTTTTAAAGTTAAGTTCATTTGGTATTTTTTACTATAACCTTGGTCTGGACCTCCGCATTATGTGACCCAACTCCGCAGATTGCGTCACACGCTATGACTCTTGTTTAAATCATAATTTTACACAACTTCTATTTTGAGGATTAATTCTTGGTATTTAAAGTTCTAATATTTACTTTATTTTTAACACTATCATGCTATTATAATTACATTTTAACTTATCTAGCTATGTAATGTTATTATTAAATTTAATAAATACATTGATGTTCTGTTCACCAAGTCTAAGGCGTCCATTATATTATATTATAAGGCAAGGCATCCCCCTAAATATAATACTGGTTTGGGACTAATTATTTTGAATTTTCAACTTTTCCACTTCAAGGCACTTGACTAATTAATAATAATAAAGTTCATTTCAAAAACACGCTTCATCCCCAAAGGCTCGAAGCCAGGTACAAAGTCAACAAAAAACAAATCTAAAATTTACCACATTTAAAACAAACGCAACACTACAAAAACTAATTACAAGCGTACAATGGCAAAGTCTTTCTAGCCATTTCAACCCTAAGCAACACAGCCAGTATGCATTAACTGGAAAATAAGGTTGACAATCATCCCAGAAGGTGTTTGCGAAATAGATGTGTCTTTAAATCGGTTTTGAAGGACTCCAGTGTCTGGTTGTTTCTGAGATCGACAGGAAGGGCGTTCCAAATTGTTGGAACAGCAAATGCGAAAGTGCGCTTTCCATAAGTCTCAAGGCAAACACGTGGTGTCGAGAGTTTGCCACTATCGGATGAGCGGAGCTCTCTAGTGGGTACATAAGGCGTCAGCAGCTCTTTCAGATAGGACGGCGCCAGGTCATGTAAGCAGCGGTAGCACAAAGTTGCGATTTTGTACTCTATGCGAGCACGCACCGGCAGCCAGTGCAACTCTCTCAGAAGTGTTTTTGCATGGTCGAACTTGCGTTTGCGGAGAACAATGCGAGCCGCATTATTCTGTGCTATTTGAATTTTATCCGGGAGCATAGCTGGAAGACCCACCATGAGAGCATTGCAATAGTCCATGCGTGATAGCACAAATGCAGACATCAGCCTCTTTGTTGCATCAATTGTTAGGAAGGGCCTTATGTTACTAATCCTGCGCAGCTCCAGAAAAATCGCCTTGCATAGCATGTTAAGATGACTTTCAAAAGTTAGTCTTCTATCTAGGTAGACACCCAGGTACCGCACTGTTTGAGCTAACTCAATACGCACACCTGAGAGAGTTATGGATGTCGTGTTATTTGCAGATTTTTGCTTCTGAGCGGTCGCGATGGGGAGCAGCTCAGTCTTATCATCATTCAATTTGAGCTTGTTTGTGGTCATCCAGTGCATAATGTTTGCACATGACAATCTGTTATGACTTAAACTTTTGAGAATATATTATATTATTTGGTATAATCATATAGTGATTGAATGGTTGCCCATGGCAAAGGCACTGCTGCACACTGTAAATTATAATACTTAATACTTAATAATGTGGACTCTTCCAGGCTTTTAAACATCAAATTAAATTCTATTATTTAAATCCCCTCTAAGTTCATTATAAACACAAGTTATCTAATATTTTGATGCAAATAGTGTTAATAATTGAATGTTTCCAGTATATGCATCTTTTGCCATTTATAAAAGGCGTGGTCGCATGTAGAAACATGGTGTTCCCTCATAAACAGATAGCGCTATGAAAATTGGCACACATGTAGATCAATAATTTTTATTTTTTTTTCTTAAGGCTTGAATGCAGTCCTTTAATTTATAACACTACTTAAGGAAACTGTGTAGTTAAACACGATGTAACAATTATTTCTACTCTTGAAATGGACGCTGGAATTACTTTAAGGGTTAGTGGAATTCATTGGTGACCAACTAATCAAAGAAAATTTATTTTCATCGGAGCTGGGTAAATGTACAAGGTTTCATCTAAATTGGACAACAAGAAATGGGTCAATATTGAGATACGAGATAGAGGTCAGTAAAAGCTACGTGGGCATCCTGATATAATTGATTGTCTTTGGGGGTTGGTAATCTAATATTCAAATCAAGTGGACCTCAGAAAGTGTATTGAAATGTAAAAATTATTCAAAACATAAGTTAAGAAAATATAATGACACAATAATACATTCATTGTTTATCACTCCAATTCATTTAGACATCATGTTAAAACATTCATAGTGGACACAAATGTTTAATTTAGTACACACCATTATAATGTAAAAATTTTGTTCAGTTAAAACTTCGGAAAATTTGCCTGTAATTATTTAAGTTTTACTCAGTATATGTATTGAATGATTTTGATTAAAAAAAAAAAAAATTTGTTCTCTAATCAAGATATCCCCATTTAACTTCAATCCTTAAATTTAAGGATACAAAGACAAAAATAGGTTTACAGTCGCTTACACTTTCCTTAATAAATTCAATTTTCGTTTTTCTTATAGATCAATATATACTTGACCCGAGGGATATAATATAAATGAAAAGGACATATATTTAACTTCATCTGGGTCTTAATGATTAAAGATGCTTTACATTTACAAAGGACTTTCTCAAAGTTGATTGATTGTAAAGAAAAAAAGAAATCTGTTGAAATGTAGGCCAAGTAGTCCTCCAAAGTGAAAGGATGGAAACTGAACACAATTGTGGGACAAAATAATTATTTTAAAAATGAAATAGCACTATCATAGAAAAATTTTTAAAATGTATTTACCTGTGATGACGCCCATTTCTGATTTTAAAAAATTGTTTGCAGTCTCCCTTGCTTTACCAAAGTACCTATTAGTAATGGTAATGTTAGTAATAAACCTGGAGACTGTAGGCATTGTAGGGTGGGCTAGCCTACACTTTAATAAAACAATAAAGTCAAATTATGTTTTTAATTACCATTTAGCATAGCCTAAATAGGCCTATTTTTATTATTAGTTTGGGCTTGGCTAGTTGTTACTCCATTTACAGTACAGTGGGTTATACCTCTTGTGCCTACCGCTGGAGTAGCCTACACTAGGCCAGCCTATATATTAAAGTAGGCCTATTTTGATGATGCGGTAAACAGACCATTCCACCTTTATGCAAGTAGGAGTGGTCAATGCTGGTAGGTCAATGGGTCCTTGGAAAAATTTTCTTTTCTTTCAATGTTTGTCTATATAAACAATGATTGTTAAAATGGGCTTTTTTTGTGTGTGTGGACACAACCATTGCAATTACCCTGATATAATTTCCATCTTTAATAAATTTAAGTTGGCTATTTAAGTGTTTAGTTCAGGAATTAGTTAGCTCTAAATTACTTTCCTTAGTCTACTAATACTACAATAAATTGATTGAATTACACAATGTACTGTACATGGTATCGGGCCGCCAGCCTTATGTTACTGAGCCACACTGTTAATGAATAGTTATGGTCAAATAAAAAGAATATTAATAAATCATGCAACGGTCCCTTGTTTAATATCAAAACTTGTCTACCAAACTCAAAATTTAATGAAACGCTGCACTACAGTTCATTTAATGAAACATTATCATACATAGATGCATTCGGTAGCATCCCTGTATTTTTAATTAGTTAAGAGTTATTGCTTTTGTCTTTAAAAAAATATTTAAAATGCAACTGCACATCTGTTTGCACATGCAATCCTATGGGTCACAAAATGTTGCGGTAAAACAAATTGAGAAATATAATCAAATGCACACTTTGAATTTTAAAAAATATGTTTTATTTGAAAGTTTGTATAATATAAGTGAGCTGTAGTGGCATTTTTATTTTAAATTGTTATTTTAAGTACAAATTATGTAAAAACTATGATTTTGAATGTGATCAAACATTTTTATTGAATGTTGTGAATTGTTTAAAGAAAACCCATTTAAAATTTTTAACATGTTTTTATAAAAATTATTTTGACAAAGTCTACCCTATTTAATTTAATTAGACTGGGTGAAGAATTCTATGATACAAATGAACTTCCATCAAAAAGTGCAAATCTTCTTCCGGAATTTACAAGCCCAGCATGGATGTTGGAACAGGTAATCAAGAAGTAGTATAGTTTGGTCTCAGGCCACAAAAAATTTCAAACAGTACCGTAATAGAAAATGTGATTGCTATCAACCATTTACGATGTAAATCCTAATACCACTGACCAGGCCAACAGTAGATAAATAATAATACTTAAAGTCCTATAAACTCATATATTTTTAAAAAAAAAATTAAAAATTAGCTGCATTGCTGGGTTATCAGGTAAAACACTACTTTTTACAAAATTAATTTATCAAGCTCAGCCTTTTTTTTTCTGTATATGTCTCAAGTCTTCTGGAAAAATAAAAGCTAGAAAATATTTGCGTTAAAAGGTATCCATTCAGATTTTATTAAGAGCCTACTTATATAATCCTATGACAGAGCTTTGTTTAGAGAAGAATGCATTTAAACTGCTAGGATTTTTAAGTTCATGTGAATAAATGCGCATTAATTTATTGCAGAAAACAATTAGTGTATAGAAAAGGTAGTTTCTTTTGTTACATGTCTCATACTTTTTGTGCAGGGTTGGTCACTTGACAGTTGCATGGATGAGAAGTCTAAAGCCACTATTGAAAAGATGCTTCTCGAAGAACAGTATCCCTATAGTTATTTAAATGATTTTAAATAAAATTGGAAAGTCTTTCCTTTTTTAAAAATAAGAAATATATAGCTTAGCACCATTGTACACGTGTTTTAGCCACTTTTTCCAATAAAAAAACCAAGTGAATGTTTCAAATTAAAAAAAAAAAACGGTATATGTTTATTCAAATGGACTTTCACTGTCTTGCTTGTTTGCTTATTTTGATTGATTAAAACAAAATGAGGTTAATTTCCTTGACTTTTTATGAAGACAGTACATGTATGGTCGTAAAACATCTCGATATCTAAGCATTAAAAAGAATGTTCTTCTTGTGACTGCGAGCACCAGTAAGGCCAGCACACCAAACAAAAGTCCTTGGACACAGGAGGAAAAGAATACTTTCTTACGAGGCATGGTAAGTAACGCTTTCTTTTAAAATAGCAAAATGTCATTTCTATTAAGTTTTTTTTTTTTTTTTTTACTGGTTTAATATCTGTCTTATCTGTATAAAAATATTTCATTTTTTAAAAGCCATTTTCATGATGTTCAGACCTGTCACTGTTACAAAAGAAGCATAGACCCCTTGCTTTACTATTATAATATATTTATTTTCAACAGGGAATATTTGGTAGGAGCTGGAGCAAGATTGCAAGCCTGATTCCCACAAGAACAAGTCTTCAAGTAAAGAATTATGCTCAGCAGTATATGAAAAATTTGGTATGATTTTTCTATCCTGAGCTATCTTAGTCTTAGTACCATATTCAGCCTTGTGAGTGTCAGTTCTTATCATGAGTTTAAGACAAGCAGTTAATACATTCTGTCTTAAATTTTCAACAGAGACAATATCTTGAAACTATCTCCTCTCGCGCCCCCCCCCCCAATTTGTTTTAAATCACACAAACAGAAATATTTCACCTTGAAAGGATCAAATATGTTATTTTTAATTGTACAAAATCTACTCACTATTTTAACCTTTAACCCAAATGAGAACAGAACACTGAATTACTGGAAGCTATTTAAACAGATTAAATTCTTTTGGGGACCCCAGTTGCAACTTACACTGGGTAGGCGCCAGAGAGAGTTGTGCGCTTGCGAGCAGAGTGCCAGACCCTGAGAAGTGGTGGAGTTGGGAACTCTCCAGAAACCCACATCAATAATCTAATTTACGGTGGCGCCCATCAGATGCGGCACTCCTGCAATGCGATAGCTGGGGCCATCACAAAGCCCCAAAAAGACAATGAACATATTTAGATTGAATTCAGATTGAAATTGGCCTATTAATTATATAACAAAAAGAATTTTAAAAATCATGACATAATGTATGACATTTTTGAAATGATAGTTTTTAGTTAATTTAGTTTTGTAAAATAATCAATAATTTTATTTATTAATGGAGGAGCCACTGTGATTTTTTTTTGTCCACAGGCCAAAAAGAAAGCTGAAAGGGAGAAGATGGAAATAGAAACACTTAAATCTATGACAGAGACTCCACTCCTCAATGCCAGCCCATCCTCCCTTGCAGACACTGTGGTCAGTGTGACCACCGGACAGCCAACCATTGCGACAACATCCAACTGCAAGCTGAGCAGCGCACCACGATCACCCAATGAGGTGCTGGCCAAACCAAGGCCAAGGGCTTCAAAAATTAACAAACCTGGGACTCCCCCTAAAAAACAAGCAGCGGCCCCCCCCAATAAGCAGCAGAGTAAAGCATCACCAACTAAACCACAACGGGGCAAAGGAGCTCGGAATAAACCTAAAAAATCCATGATTAACGGTGATGTTGGATCACTTGTTAGAGACATTTTTAAGAATGGGGACAGTGTAACGGTGATCAGTAACAAGTCACGCAAAAAAGAAAGTCGCTCAAACAGCCTATGTTCTACATCGGATGGCATTAACGGGTCGGGTGACATCAGCAATTCAAGTTTCCCCCGTGAGACAAAACTCTCGGATGATGATGATGAGGAGGATGTTGAGGTCGACATAGATATTGAGAATGATGATGATGAAAACCCAGTCTTGCAGAGCCGCTCAGCGTCTCCCAGCTCAGTGTACCACCAGCTGTTAAAATCTGCTCACATCGATATAGAAACTAAAAGCAACACCGAACATTTGGTGACGGCTCAGGAAACTGTTAAAGAGAATGCAACTGAATGGGAAGAAACCCAAAACCTAAATGCTGGCAGCACGGATTTGGACATGAATGCAGATCCAATGTGTGCAGCAGAAGTGGTGGTAAAGACGGAGGAGGAGGATTCTAATAGCGACACAGCTTCGATGTACAAACTGGAAAGCATGTCTGATGATAGCAGCAAAGACCGGCCGGACGATGAGGAAGAGGAGGAGCACCATGTTAAAACAGAAACTATTGGTAAACATTTTAAAGCTCACAGAGGTTCCTAGTTTTATAGTTAATATCACAGGCAGATTGTTCAGATGATTTGTTGAATTTTCTTAGTGCTGAGGGAATGGTTACTTTGATGATTTAACTCCTGAGCAATGACATGTCTGGCTTTTGTATTCTTACAAAAATTATCCATTACATTTATGATTTTTTAATCGATGTTACCCTTATTTTTTTTTATATTTTCAAATGAATTTGCAACCAGTAAATGGACTGGTGGCATCATCGGGTGAAGTGATAGAATTTGAAGTTCCACAAGAAGAGAAAGAGTTGCAAGCCCATTTCATCTCAGATGAAGAAAAACATGTTCATGCAGATTTTTTTGATGGGCGGCCACCAAAGACACCAGAGCGCTACATTAAGATCAGGAGCTACATCATAGATTGTTGGTATGAAAGAGTATCATTTCATAATTTATTTGCATATTCAAAAATGTTCATTTTATCATCTCCAAATGAAGCAGATTTATGTAATTCTCATAACCTCACCTATGCCTTGTCTCTGAGCCATATATGATTTATACATCTTTCATCATCTTTCATTTGATATTAAATTCTTATGGCAAAGATATGATTTTTAAAAAAAAACTATTGAGTTTAATGATTTCAGACAAATCATCTTTATTCCTGAAATCCTCTATGTTATGACTTATCACTTTTATAAACAAAATATTTATTAAAATATGACCTTTAAAAAGGAATTAATTAAATTAAAATGGACCATAATTAAATTATTCATTTTTATAGCTCTTTTTCCCCCTCAGATACCGTGAATACCCATTCTAGCAACCTTTATCTGATTGCAGGTTAAAATGCAAGCCAACTTACTTAAACAAAACTTGCATAAGACCAGGGCTGAAAAATTGTGGAGATGTAAATTGTATAGGTCGGATTCATTCCTACTTGGAGTGTATTGGTGCCATTAATTTTGGTTGTGGTGAGTATTAAGGCCAGTAGAGTTAGCTACTGGGATTTGTAAAACTGTTTGATCCAAATCTTAAAAAGTGGAGTATTTTTTTAATGGAACTTTTTTTTATTTTGCTTGCTATTGAAACTCAGACAATCTGTTGTTTTCTCATCCCAAATCATCCAAACAGCTGTCCATTCTTTTATGCTTTCATATCAATTTATTCTAAGATTTTGATATAAAGAGTGGCCTTACTAATTCAATAATACTTGTATAGATGATGAAAAAAAAATCATATTACCGGTACTATTCAGAACAAGCAGCATACAGAAATCCACACAAAACTGTCGGTGGAGGAACAAACAGTCGGGTCAAAGGAATCAACAAAGATCTCATAGCATCATTTCCAGCTTTAAAAACAGAGTCAACAGTAAGTAATGAACAATGAGGCAAGAACTCTTGCTGCATGGTTTAAATATTTTGATCTCCAGTTTCACTCATTATTTTTCAGTTATTCTTCTCCACATGCGTGGCCAATGGGGATTTACTTATTTTTCTGTTTAAAAAATAAACGTTTGTATTATGTGCATAAAAGTCTGTAGTCCTCAGAAAGTAAATTTTATTATATTTTTATTTGAGTATAAGTCTTTTACTTTAGAAAAACTGATCTTTTAAATAGTTGCCTTTTATTCAGCGACCCCGTAAAAGAAGAATCCGTGACGGCTCAGGTTTGTGGGTGGATGAGAAAGAGCTGGAAGGAAAAACTATTGAAGTAAGTTAGATAACTCATTTATGTAAAAGAAGGAAAAAAAAGGGTCTTGCCACCAAACAAATTTATCAATGATATTGTGTTGTTATTTGGTGATTGTGGCATAGCTAAGCTTAATACAGCATACAAATAGCAGCTTAGAATTTCCTGTTTGACCATCACTTACATTTTAGCACTTCAAGTATTTTCTTAGGCTGATGATGCACAAACACTGGTATGATTATTATTTACATACTTGTGTAAATATTCAATGCTGTGTATCATCCATTAGACAATAGATTTTTGTCGGTAATCATGTCTATCACATCATGTTGTTTTCCATTGCTTGTTGTAACACATGTTATTCTATTGCCAATATAACATGGTTAACTAATACTTTGCTCACTTGAATAATTAATTCTTCCACTCCTCAAACTTATCTGTTCTCTCACACAATGAAGTGGCAATGTTCAATGAAATTATACAGTACTTTATTATAACTAATAAACACAATAATAATAAGTCTTGCCAAGAGGATATCTTGCAATAATTCTAGGATGCAATAATCACACACTTACTCAATATATCATATCATAATCTAATCACAATAATTCAATAATCCATACGAGAGAAATTAAACATGTCTGCTCCCTGTCAGATAAAATCGTGCACTCTTCTTTTCTCTACATAGGCAGCATGTGTGCTTCCGCTCTAGAAATTAGTTCCCTCATTTCTCGTGATTCACCATGTTATAATACAATTTCTACGCCATCCTGTCATAATAGTGTCGTGTGTAAAATCACAGCCAACTTGGTCTGTTACACTTGTTTAAAAAAAAATTTTTTTTAATGAAGCTGAAGGATTATGTCTCATTTTCCATGATCTTGTGACTTCCGGTGTAATAAAAGCCACTCTAAGTGGAATTTGTGAGATCCCCGTCAAAATTTCCACATTTCTGGAAAGTCTGTCTGTTTAGATGCCTTCATGTGATCCCAAGATTTATATTTAGGTCTTAAATTCCTATTACAGACCTGTTTACTCTTACGATTTTGGCGTACAATGTACGATTTTGAGGTGTAAACATTATATATACTTTATGTTTATTTTTTACTATAAATATAAGGTATTGAATGATTTTGTGATGATGTTGTACGATTTTAAGGGTTTGAGGATAAACAGGTCTGATAATATCATTATTTTCAATACACGAGGGACAGAATTTCAAAGGGATTATGATAATAAACATTTTTTAAAGTGATTTTATATTTTCTACACTTTGAAACACTTTATGACTAGCTTTGTTTCCTACAAACTTGTTAAAGATTGTGCGAACCAATTATCTCAAATTTATTATTTTTTCCAAACAGCATAACAATGAGAGGAAGAAGTTGGATGCTAACCGTAAACTTAAGATCCCGAGATCAGTGAAGACTGTTTATGATCCATTCAAACTAGTGCCTTGTCTTCCCTTCTCTGATGATAATCCTGTAAGTTTTAATTTTCTAAAACCATATTTAATACAATTTGGAATTTAAAATAGTTTAGAAATAGTTTGCTCATTACCTCTTAATTTCATGTCCCCTGCTCTGAGTTCCGGTACTTAATTTTAAAATATGTACTCTGCAATGCTTAAAGATTCTGAATTATAAAATACTTACCCTTATTTGTCATGTGACTTAGTGTTACTAAGGAACATTAAACTGTTAAATTGATTTTAAAGGGAAAAAAACACTTTGGGGGGGGTTCATTTATCTCAACAATCAGCTTGGAGAAATTTTGTTTTCTATGAATTCGTTTTTGGAATTTTACAGGCCCCATATAAAATTGAGATGTTTAATACAGCTTTGGCCATCATGGACATTCATGCTCATGTGTCTAAAACAGAGGTCATTGGCATGCTTGGGGGTCAGTTTAGTGCTGCGACTCAGTGTTTAACTATAAGTATGGCTGTGCCTTGCAAGAGTATGAGCACAGGGATGCAGTGTGAAATGGATCCAGGTGAGAACAAAGCCCATGTAAATAACTGCTTTGATGATTTCATCTTTTTTTTTTTTTAAATGTGAAATATTTTTGTATACCTCCCCACCTCAGATTTCATTAATGCTCTCTTTGCTATGATTTAGGTTTGGCAATTTTTCAATGAGCAGACTTGTTAACTCTTATGATTTTGGCATAAAATGTACGATTTTGAGATGTCTTTTACGATTGTATGCTAAGGAATGTTAAAAAAAGATCAGGTTTAAAAAATATATTCTAGTGGTTTTTTAGGATTAAAAAATAATAATTACATAATGTTTTCGGTTGCCAGTTTTAGCTCCTTGCTACACCCAGTGGTGTATGGACAGAGAAATATGATTGGCTGGGGACCATCCATAATTATATTATTTTCACACTGAGAGGGAAAAGGGGGTGGTGTATGCACTTAAAGCGTAAGGGTGTGCATGTGAGGAGACAGGGGACATTTAAATATTTTTAAAGACTATAAATATCACCACCACGTTTCAGTTTCATAATAATCGTCATATTGATGCTTAGTGTTTTTACAATGAACTCACTAGATACAGCAACAGTGATATATATAACAGTGTATGCACTTAAAGCGTAAGGGTGTGCATGTGAGGAGACAGGGGACATTTAAATATTTTCAAAGACTATAAATATCACCAGCACGTTTCAGTTTCATAATAATCGTCATATTGATGCTTAGTGTTTTTACAATGAACTCACTAGATACAGCAACAGTGATATTTAGCGTATTCGCCCAAGTATTTTTGTAGTTTGTTTCGGTTCCATATGAAACAATTTTGTAACATGGTAGTTCAGTGGGCTGAATGGAAGCGATTGCGAAAATGTAGAAAACCGGATTTAAAAAAAAAAAAGCTTCTCAACTGCTCCGCCCAGCAGCATTGGATTTTACATATTTTATAAAATCTAGTAAGCGGCATTTTAAATCTATTTGAAGCCATTAACCAGCTATACCATTTTAATTTCCTAGTTTGGTTCACACGCTCCTCTTCCCTTCTCCCATTACAACTTGCTGTAGTTATTAGACTTAAATATATTAATTTAAAATAAATTTAGGCTCCTAGGCTTAATGCAGGGGTGGGCAAACTGTGGCTTGCTTGCCACGTTTAATATTGTGAGAGCCGAATGTATCACAAAGGAACTTATTTCTTCATTCAAGAAGTGATTATTTTCATATTTACATAAATTTACGCACATTTGAAATATATAAACATCACTTTTGTGACGGTACACACCATTTCAGTGTCAGGAATGATTTTGAAAAATAGAAGTAATAATTTATTGTAAAATTTATTGTTTAGTTAACTACTAAAATAACACTGATCTCAGGTAGGTAGAGGGAACCTTATTTTCCACAAGCATTATGATTAAGTGTAGAATGATGCAAAGCTCTATTCAGGTATAAGCAAAAGTGCATCTCTGCATTTTTTAATATAAATATTCTGGGACTCAGCCTCCTCCCCTTATGCCATTAGCAGCCAACCCAACTTTTTTTAGAGTGAGTTTTCGGCGGTAGTCCTCAGATTTCCACCCTCACCGGTTTATCAAAGTGGCTAATGACTGGCACCTTTTTATTTGACATAATGCACTGTAAATAAATAAATGTATTTAAACATCAGTACTGGTATTCTACTTTAAGAAGTGACCTTTATTAGACATGCGATGCAAATAGTTATCATAGTGTATGTTGATTTATTTAATATTACAATACAGTATTGTATGATTTTGAGATGGTAAAGTACTATTCCAAGACTTAATTGTACTATTTTGGGAGTTCCGGTGAAAACAGATTTGAATGAGTGCTTCTGAATATACCTATCACTTCTTGTTTCTTCTTTTCTCAAAAAAGTTTTCAATGTTGGATCAGTATAATGAAAAAGAAAATTTTCAAAAAGTATGTTTTAAAGAGAACCATCACTACATCTTAATGTTATTTTAAATTTCACCTAATCTGGCTGAAATGCATAAAATGTATGTTTCCATCGACCTAGTTTCTCAGACTCTGGCAAGTGATCAAATAACTGATGTAGGGATGTCTGTTGTGGGCTGGTACCACTCCCATCCAACATTTAGTCCAGATCCTTCAGTCAGAGACATTGAAACGCAACAGAAGTTTCAGGTCAGTGATATGTCCTACATCTAATTTTGAGTTTTTAAAAGTTAACTGACTGTACCTTACCACATAAAGTGCACGAAATTAAGGTTAAAAAATGCAAGGCAAGTAGGGCAAACAATATTTCATTAAATGATATATTTTAATGCCTTTGCAACCAATTCTTCTTGACCTACTTGCATTTTTCGACAGAGTTTGTATCTTAAGTAACCCATAACACCTGTAATGTAAGCAGCATCCCTCTGAAGGGATATTAGCATTTTTTATCAGTATGACCTCAGTTCATTTAAATTTAATTAAAAATTAAAGCATTTAGACATTTTTATTTAAAAAACAAATAATTATATTGTGAATTCGTATAGTATGGTTACTAATGTTATGGGAATAAGAGAATAAGATTAAAAGATCACTCTGTACGTAGACAAGTCATTTTAGGGATCTTTCCCAACAAAATGTTAGGAATCTAAATGATACGTGGATGGGGTTATACAGGTTAATGATATACTATAGCTTTTTAGTTGAGAGTAATCTTAAAATAATTAGAAAGAAAATAGTGTGTGAATTCCATTTAGCTGATGTTGGACATGAACAGTCAGCTCTTATACAGTTTGTTTTTCAACATTTTTGTTTTTCCAACAATGCTCAAGTTACACCAGTTTTATAACATTGGATATGTGAATATTTTGCAGTATTGGTTTTCCAAAGGAGGCAATCACTTTGTTGGGGTCATCGTCAGTCCTTACAATGCATCCAGCCTGTCAGTATTTTCTGACATCAGGTGTTTGACAATCAGTGACAGCCACAGTAAAGTGTTTCTGTGCAGTAAGTTTGCCCAAACTATTGAAAAGTTGTAATAAAAAAAAAGAGGTACATAAAGTTCATGTGACCATACAATTTATGTTACCGGTACTGTTTTGCTCAAAGACTTTCCTCCACTAGGCTTCATCTTAGGATGACAAAGACTTTCCCCATCAGGCTTCATCTTAGGATGACAAAGACTTTCCCCATCAGGCTTCATCTTAGGATGACAAAGGCCTTCCCCATCAGGATTTATCTTAGGATGACAAAGACTTTCCCCATCAGGCTTTATCTTAGGATGACAAAGACCTTCCCCATCAGGCTTTATCTTAGGATGACAAAGACTTTCCCCATCAGGATTTATCTTAGTCTTAGGATGACAAAGACCTTCCCCATCAGGCTTCATCTTAGGGTGACAAAGACTTATTTCTGAGCTTGGAAATTTTTGATACATTCTAATCACCAAATTTAATCACCTTCCCTTATCACGGCCACTGATAGTCAACATACTTCCAAAGTTAATCTGTGGTTCTCAAATTTTGTTGTATGATATGTAAACAATTTTAATTTGTACTTTGGTTAGGTCAGGGTAGTCAAGTTAAGCATAGGATTATTGATTTTCAGTTTGAGTTAGATGGATAATAGTCTTATTTTGTTCTTTATCACTGAAACATTTGCAGAGAATTTTATGTTCTTATTAGAACCATATTCTAATAATAATTTTTTTTAACTGATTGTTTACAAAAAATATAATTAAGTCTTTAACACAAGAGATTCAACGCTATATTTTATTCTAATTCTATGATTAACAGGCATGTATTATACAGATTTATGGGTATTGAAGGCTTTAAATCACATTCATTAAATATTTTAAACACCACTGATATCCTTATTTTAGGAATTGATAGTATTTATAATTCTGAAACAAAATCTTCCCTTGTCGATGGATTAATGATGAGAAAACAAATAATACTTGACTTTACTTCCAGATTTGCCATACAAGTTTCATTATCAAGTCACATATCGAGACAACCTAAGGGAAATCTTGGGTCCAGCCAGTGAAATTGCTGAGAAGTATTCCACCTATGTCAACAGGGTTATGCTTTCATGCCAATACAGGTCTTCTCTAGGCATTACGTGTCTTTCTAAAGTAAGTGTATCTTGTGCCTCATACAACATAAAGTTACTAACTTTAATCTATAATCTGAGGTTATTTCTCACATTTATGCAGACATCCAAATCTTCCTTGTTTAGAATTCTGATTATGCCTGGCAAATTTTAATTCCTGGAAGTAGTTATGGCAATCTTCTATGGTACTACTGTATCACAATAAATGTTTTGCTTTGTTTCATCTTTAAGATGTTGCAGTCAGTGAGGCGCATCCTTGTGGGTGACCCTGATGAGGATGCTGCATCTTCAACAGAGAGCTCAGCCCCACATTCCCAGGCTGTTTCATCAACAGATGTCATGACGTCTGACACGACACTCCAGTTCCTAAACTGCCCTACAAAATCTGTTCGTAGCGTTGAGACTCCATTTCACTCTTCTGTGCCATCAGTCACATCCAGCTCGGCGTCAAGCTCAGCATCCAAATCTCTACATGTGGAACTTTTGCCCCCATCTGATAACTCCTCCACTTCTCTACTGTCCAAGGGTAAAGTGGATGAGGTAATCCACTGGTTGGAACAGATCTTTATTGAGAAATTTTCAAACTTCAGTATACAACCAACAGCATGTGGGGCTGTGTTCAGTTCTCCACATTTGCCCCCTGAAAACACTGTCCATCAACCGGCAACACTGTGAATTTTTTTAGAAACAACGATGAGCTGACCACCACCTGAGTCAGAATATCAGGACTGAAGACTGGTAAAAGTTTTCTTGCTAAATTTGGCCAACAGACAGTTCTTGACATTTTGATGAATTAAAAGAAGGCAACCAATTGCCCATCTTATAAGTTAATAACCAGCAGCTGGAATTATTTGGATGACTTGACCAAGCTGGTACCAACATTCCGACATGTGTCTGTAGGGATCACAAGTGTGGTAAAGATATGTGACCGACATTACACTTTCTTTATTTAAAGAGAAAACTCACTTTTTAACTCTGCAAGTGGATGGCTATAATTTAATTAGTGGTCTTCAACACAAACATTGTTGCAAGCCATGGACTAGAATACATTACAGAAATGGTACCAAAATCATTATAAATATTTTAATGTTTTCAATCAGGGTACTATTTTTTTTTTGTTAATTTTTTTTTTTTTTGAAGTGCAATAATGAATTAATTGTAAAAAAAAACCCCAACCCTTTATATGGACTAGAATACATTACAGAAATGGTACCAAAATCATTATAAATATTTTAATGTTTTCAATCAGGGTACTATTTTTTTTTTGTTAATTTTTTTTTTTTTTTTGAAGTGCAATAATGAATTAATTGTAAAAAAAAACCCCAACCCTTTAACTGTTGCAGGTCAATAGTACCGAGATCATTATGAGTGATTCCCAGGTATCTTTTTGTGTGCACACCATTGTGTCTGACAGTGTGCCGTGGTGCCAATTTAAGTGTAATCTCAAGCAACTGTGTGGTTTAAACAGCAGTGTTACTACAGGGGAAATGGATTAACAAAATTTTTAAAATTAAATGCAAAATTTAATGAACTAGACTTGTCCACTGATGAAATGATGATTGTCTTGATTAAACTGAAGCAACAACCTGTTTTCACAGCTCTCATTCAAACCATTCCCAATATTTTAAATCACCTCTAAATGATTTATTATTTTTGTGTGGCGCTCAACTTTGTTGTACATTTGTTACTTTTTGATGTTGTGAGAGATACCCGTGTTTATAATGTTGGGAGAGATACCTGTGTTTATAATGTTGTGAGAGATACCTGTGTTTCTAATGTTGGGAGAGATACCTGTTTTTATAATGTTGTGAGAGATACCCGTGTTTATAATGTTGTGAGAGATACCTGTGTTTTCTAATGTTGGGAGAGATATCTGTGTTTCTGATGTTGTGACCACCACCTTAGTCAGAATACCTGGACTGAAGACTGGTAGAAGTTTTTCTGATTTTGGGATTTTTTATGATGCTCAGAGCGATACCTGCATTTACCTACATGTGTTGTAGCCATTTGCAGGCTATAATTGACAAGTTATTAAACCTGCAACCTCAGAATTTATGTATCTTGTTGCTCATAATATAGTTAAATCTGTTGTTTTTTTTTAGTTCAGATAACTTTTGATGGGCGTAAAGTAATTTCCTAATGGCATTAACTCATTCATTCTTTCAGTACGGTGCTGTATAAAAAAAGCAGGCTAATTTCACATGTTCTTACATTTAAAAAAAAAAACTGACGCCAGAGTCAGGAATAAAAGTGCAGGTCTGCACAGTTATAAGACAAGAATGACATGGACACACATTTAAACTTGCAGATAGAAATATAAGTACTCTTACGAATTGCATGGCCATATTCTTGAGCCAGTTTCCTCAGTTAAATACCTCGGTGTTAACATTGACAGAGAGGTCGGCTGGGACGAGCACATTAACAGTGTGTGCAACTGGGCAAACAAGACCCTGGGGTTCCTAAGGCGCAATCTGAAGATCGGCAACTCAAGCGTAAAAGAAAAAGCCTATAAAGCCTTTGTCCGGCCTCTTTTAGAGTACGCTTCTACAGTCTGGGACATTGGAAGAACGACGACGACTATCCAGGCTCACCATGTTGTACAAGATCAAAAATGGGCTGGTCCACTGCTCCGGCATCAAACAGAAACTCGTTCATCTTCCTCCAGACAGCGACGAGGCCACGACAGACAGTTCCGGCTGGTAAAAACAAGAACAAAGTACAGGAGCTCCTCATTCTTGCCGAAGACAATAGGGGACTGGAACAAGCTTCCAAAAGCAACAGTTGAGGCGGCTTCACTCAACACATTTGTGTCTCATGCCTCCTGTATTCCAACCCCCAGTTCTTAACACCACTGCTGAGTAGCCCTTGCAACCAGTGAAGTATCCCTTTGAAACACATGCACAGTAACATCGCGAACCCCTCTGAAACATAGGAGCTAGAATGATCAATTCATTGAATAAAGAAGAGAAGAGTATGATTGCATAACATACAACACTATGGTGATAGACAACAGGATAAATACTTGTTTATTATTGTGTTGTTTTTTTTTCAAATTAGTACACAACCTGTTCAGCAGCTGCCCATGTGAATTATGTTTCCAAGATATCAAATTGTTGCGCTAAGTATTTTCAAGATCAGATATAGGAGACGCAGAGAAAACAAATCCTAAGCTGTTTTAGTTCAGCCTTTTCATTTGTCAGCATCTCCCTGTGAGTCATCACAAAGTATTCCTCCCCACTCCTCTCTTTTTTTTCCCTTTCTTTTTTCTTAAAACGCACCTTCTCTCATCGTACCATCCATGATTCAACCATTTTGTTGAATCAGAATTTTGCTAATAACAAAGATCAATAATGTTGTACTTAAGCTTATTCATAAACTGCCAAGAAACTCTTACATATGATATTTATTTATTTCTGATGCATCTTGTCTGTGTTCACAACCATCTTATCAAAGTCTCATCTTGAATTGTTTGACTATTGTTGTTATTGTTTTAAAGGATGATGTCCCTTGCTATGCCATTGAAGTCAAGATTTTACATCGCTTTTAAAAGAAAACAATTTATTGACTTTAATGTTTTCCATTGAAATGAAAATTAATTTTTATCTATTGGAATACGATGCCCATGACATTAAAATGCGTCCGAATACTTTGTTTCTGTTGCTAATTTACAGTGGCCCTTCAGAATTGAGACCAAATAATTACTGTGTAAATGCTATAAACAATCTGTGTCCATTGTTTCCACAACAAACAAAAAATGTGCCCGACCCACTTACATTTGTTTTGTGCCATACATTTTATAAAGTAATTAGTGCAAAGTCTCCTTCCTGGAAAAAATAATGAAAATTCTGACACAGTTTTTCATTTGAAACTAGAAAGCGCATATTTTATATTTTGTTTACTGTTCGGATTTTGTTATTTTTATGAAATACTCGTCTTGAGACAAACCATTGTAAAAAGTATGTGGCGTTTAACTTAGGGCATGCAACATCCATGTTGTGGTTAGCACATCTTTTTATGAACTGTGCCATCTGTGAGAATCTCTGGCCTTCAAGGCAGACATTTTTTGACTCTTGTCATATTCCTAGGTACCCCATGGTTCCCAAACCAAATGTAGCAAAGAGTTTTCTGTGGAGTCACAGCAGAAAACTTAGCCCCAAAAAAAATAAAAAAATTTTAAAAGGCAATTTTTATCTTATCTTAAAAAAGTTTTAAGAATTTTGAAATAATTCATTTGAAAAATCTATTTTCCACGCGCTTATTACATTTTTTTATGTATCTTGGTCACGGGTCACTTTGTTCTATACATAGCATAAGGTCCTGGGTCACCTTACTTCTAAATTTGTGGGGTTAGGACTCATAAAAGGTAGGAAACTTGAGACTAGAAAACAGATTCTGTGTTTTTATTGCTTGCTAATTGTTGGGTTTAAAGGCTCAATATGGTTCATAAGATATAAGAGAAAAACCAAACATATGCCAAGCATTTAGATGGGCCCTCAATTATCTCAGAGCTGGTCATTCATTTTTAAGTCATAAAATAATGTCTCATTTTAAAAATGATTTAACAATTAAATAGTTGAAACTGAAAATCTTTCTTCGTCCTCATTTGTGAATGCTCTGTCATATCTTAATTATTTTAAATTTTCCTGGTAGATCTTACATCAAAAACAAATATTGTCCTTAAGGTTAAAGGACGTCTACAGTTTTAAAGCTTGTCTGGTGAAGAAAGGTGGACAGGGATGTACGGTCATTGCGATCGGAAGGAGCCAGAGAAGATTTCAAAAGACTGGAAGGCGTAGGAATATATGTTGAGGGCCTACACTCCTCTGGATGTAGAAAAAGCAAAGAAAAAAGGGAAACTCATCTTGTGTCATTAATGATTAATGTGATTACTTCTAAGAGCAGAAATTGCTGGTGCCTTAGAAGTGTTTCTAGTTGTTGCCCTTGTGTAAAGCTACGCAATGATGCTATTCTTAAATGTGTGATGTTATTCTTAAATGTGTGATGTTTTGTTATATATTTGTGTTTACCCTGTGAATCTCTAGATCATAATTTTGTTTAATAAATATTTTTTGTTTAATATATTTTATCCAGAAAATGTTACCCTCCTGGTTAGGTAAGAACGTAACACATAGCATTGTAGCTGTAACATTACGTTTTTAGTTTAAGCTTTTAGAAAAAATTCTGCTAAGAGTCTTAGAAGAGTTGTTTTTTAAAGTGGTTATTTGTTAAACCTAGACTTACTTATTTAAAAAACAGCAATTATTGTGACTGCTACATACAACACATCGTCTGAGCATTGCTGCATTGGCTTGTAAATTCACAACGGTCTGTGTCCTTATGAGTATGACAATTATATTTCCAACTCCCCACGTCCCCAGCTTTAGGTCTGTGTCTTTTTTGGGGCATGACAATGACAATTATATTCCCAGCACCCCGGAACCACAGCTGTAGGTCTGTGTCTGATTGACAGTAGCTAACTTTCCCAGCTGCTCATGTGTGTGTCTTAATGACCAAAAGGAATCACTGAATCATTACAAAACTAAAACTTCCCGTTCAAAGGAAATTTCAACAAATTCGCTTTGTCTTGGATTCATTTTTAAAAAAATAGTACTGCATTTTTTATCTTAACCGCTTACAGCAGTGCTTTCCCAACTGTGTCGCGCGAAAATAAGCCTTGGGCATTTTTGTAAAAACTTACAAAATTACCTGTACAACATACAGCAACAAAAGAAGCACACACAAAATCGTTTAAAAAAAACAACTGCTGGAAGTAGATTAAAAAATGTTTTGGAAAAGGTGGTACAAATGGTAAATTATATTAAAAGCAAACATTTTCAACCAAAATTATCTTTCTAACATTTGTAAATAAATGGGGGCAGTGACGTAGCAAGGCCCAGTGCCACCTGGGGTGGGCCGGAACCCCCCCCCCCCCCCCCAAAAAAAAAAAATTTTTTAAAAAAAAAAAAAAAAAAAAAAA
>CAXITT010000897.1:29778-45860 GCA_964033795.1 Lymnaea stagnalis | reverse complement strand
CCTTCAGGGCAGAGCACTGCAGCATGCCATCGACCTTCAGGGCAGAGCACTGCAGCATGCCATCGACCTTCAGGGCAGAGCACTGCAGCATGCCATCGACCTTCAGGGCAGAGCACTGCAGCATGCCATCGGCCTTCAGGGCAGAGCACTGCAGCATGCCATCGACCTTCAGGACAGAGCACTGCAGCATGCCATCGACCTTCAGGGCAGAGCACTGCAGCATGCCATCGACCTTCAGGGCAGAGCACTGCAGCATGCCATCGAGTAGCGTCAAGGATGTTTTAGATTGTTTGTGGTGCATTTGATAAGCACATAAAAAAGAATGTGGTGAGAAGTGACATTATGGTGGGTCACCCTGCACTGCTGATGGGTCACCCTGTAGGGCAGATATCTCAACATTTTTGTTAAATGGACTTGAGAATCAGCGTTACAAAAATTATCTTATAAAAAGCAGCGCAAGCTAATGTGTAGTTGCATTCTTTCTCCACTCATTGGGGTGGCGAGTGTTTGTGCCACGCGGGGCGGGCCAACATGTGTTCCCACTCCTTCCCTTTCACGACAAAAGCGCTCAGTCGGCCGAAAATGCCGCCCACCCATGTTAAGAAAAATAGCGCCGCCCATGCACCATTCCCTGCATCCGTCGACGAAATTTCTTTCGATCAAAATTCCGGATACGGATTTTCTGTCTCGCCGACTCATAGCAAGTGATCAAGTGTCGTGGGTCAGGTGCACCGTCCGGAACCCCTCGTTCTTTCACTGCAAATAATAGTTTAACGCGTGTGGCCTCGCCACTCTTTAGCTTGACCCTTCTCACATGCCACCAGTGGTACCCAACCGCAGCCCCGCACACCGCCCAACAGAAGTGCGCCCCCCCCCCCGCCCACTCGCCATGATCTCCGCCACCTTTTTGATCGCGATCGTCGCCACCCGACACGGGCTGTCTGGGTGGTACTATCACGTGATCTTTGTTTTTTCACTTCCCTCTTCTGGCTCGATCAACTTCGCCATTGAGTTCACCGCATTTTGCCCCGAGGCCGACACGTTTTGTTTTCGAGAGTGTCTCCAATTTCCGCCCAATGCCTCCACTCCCCACACTCCCGTGCACATCAAGGGGCTCTGGGATCCGGACCCTTGTCATGGCGCCTGTTGGGAGGTGGCGGGTAAAAAATGGCTTGAGGACACCGGTGTGGTGTTTTGGTGAAGGGAAATGTTAAACCAATTATCGATTTTTGTGTAATATATAAAAAAAAAATAATACGATGACCAAAGGCTTTGAGAGTTGGTACTCTAATCACGGTAGTTGTGAGAAAACAATAACCTGAGCCATCGCGTGGGCTCTGCAACCCCTGCTGCTGCAAGGGGTGGGGGTTCTATGCAAATTAAAGCCCCCCAAAGTTGTGATGAGGAAAATAATTCAATTACTGTACCAACTTTGAGAAGGCAAAAGACTTGTGGTGGTGGTGGCACAATAATCTTAAAAAGTGCCCCCCCATGGGTGGGGGGGCTCCAAAAGTCACGCGATAGCTCTGGCCTATTTCTTTACCACAATAGCCGCACTGCCTTTAATCTTTATTGTAAAGAGTTCTTACTGACTGTTTTTATCATAGCTGTGAAGACACTATTTTTTTTAAAAAAAAAAAAAAAAAGCTGTGAAGACCCTTTTTTTTTTTTTTTTTTTTTTTTTATAGACGCTGCTTAATGGCTTAAATCAGTGGTTCTCAACCTTTCTAGTGCCGCGACCCCTTAATACAGTTTCTCGTGTCGTGGCGACCCCCCAGCCACACAATTATTTTCGTTTCTACTTCATAGCTGTAAGGATATGGTCTTAGGCGACCCCTGGAAAAGGGTCCCGCGACCCACAGGTTGAGAACCGCTGGCCTAAATGCTAGAGAAGTGTTCATTGTTGTCATAGCATTTGATAAACGAATCAAGTATTCCAAGTAAAATGAATCTTGTTTCCGTTGTTAAGTTGCATCCCGTATTGGATTGGTAGTGGAAGTAACTTTACATGTTATGCGACTAATTCTAATAATAATACTACAGGGCATGGACGCCCGCAGGTAGGGGTAAGGGGGGGCACTTGGCACTTGCCCCCCCCCCCTGGATTGATTGGATAAAAATTTTTTTAGACAAAAATAGACCAAAAAATTTATTAAAGTAAAGAGAAAATAAAGAGAAAGTAACTAAGCTGATGTCCTGTCCGTTCGTTCACCACACAAATACGCTACAGTAAATTAAAACTATATTAAAACATTACTAACAATTTTTGCCCCCCCCCCACCTGGAAAGTTAATCGATTTTTTTGCCCCCCCCTCCTAGAAAGTTTTTTGCGGGCGCCCATGCTACAGGGGGTAGCTCACCCCATCTTCAAACGCAAATTTACCAGTTAGCCTACATTGCGTTTTTTTTTCTATTTAAAAAAAAAAAAAGATTTCAATAGAACCCAAGGCCGAAAGTTTTGCAATTCTAAAAAAATCAAACAACGGATTTAAATATTAAGTTTATATGTTGACACATTGAGTTGACCATACGCGTCCTGTTCCTGTTCAGCTTTGGCAAATCCAACTCAATAAAAATATCATTTACGCACACGCTTGTAGGAAGGGGGTGCGGAAGGGGTGTGCAGCCCGGGCGGCACTTTTTACGTGTACATATTAAGGGGAAAATATTTTCGGCCACAAGAAGGAACAGATGTTTCGTTGGCGGCAGCAATGGCGGAAAATTCAGTTTTGTTCGTGTGTTTCTTTCTCTCTCTGTGGGGCGGCACAATCTTCGGAAGGCTAACTGACCCACTTAACGTCATCCTATCGAGGTAAAACGCGGCACATAGACTCGTTGCCGATGGCAACACATTTGATCAAATTTTCAACCCATAAATCAGTTTATCCTATTTTTAAACGGGAGGGGGGGGGGTGTTAAAGATTTGTTCACTGGAAGTGTTTTTTTTTAGTGTGGAGATTAATTGTGCAGCTGTTGCTATGTGTTTTGTATTTGTGACGTATTTGGTTATGCAGTAAAAAATAAAATGTATTTTTGAATGGGTAAAATGAAGAAAATATGAAACGTGTTTTTGCCAGATATTTACCCATTTACATATTACCGCTTCTTAATCAACGATAAACCACTTCAAATGACGCACATGTGACAATGCTTATAAAGGATTTATATGAAAACCTTTGTTTTTTAAGAGGTTGGTTTTAATCTATGAACAAACAAATCTTAATATCAACTGGTTGAAAATATAAAGTCATTTTTTTTCTGTTCGAACATTCCAACATAACTAGCATCAATTCAATTACTATCACTTATGATACTTATTAATATTTTGCTTCAGGTTCCCCCTACTTCCTCTTCACCCCCCCCCCCCCCAAAAAAAAAAACACAAAAAAAAACAACAAATCCACATTTAAATACCAACAATGCCCATTTGGTGTCACCACTAGTCTTGCGCCCGGGTACGTTTTTCCCTCTTCCCTTCTTATAATAAAAAAAAAAAAGACTTTCACGTAGCGAGCTTCATGCTTGACATCTGCTAACTCAGGTAAATATAGTGATTTCTATTCTTTTTTGTGTGTGGGGGCGGCTATTATTGTTCGTGTCTCTCTGTTACACAGCGAACTTCTGGCGTCCAACGTCATCTCTAATGCGTGATCCGGCAACTGACTCTTGACACACATGGTTGGTGACGGCAATGCACTGTCACCGTGACTATGAAAAGTTATCTTTGTTTTGTTGTTGCAGTAATAATTGCACCCACGAGGTATTTTCTCCGGGATCCGTTGCCGTTACAAAACTGCATCCTGTTAAGGCCTAGTAATATAATTATAGCAAAGTGGCTGTTCGTACCCGGGTACCAGAAGTGAGAGGTAGTGATTAAAAAACGATTTAAAATTGTATTTTTGGGTTTGTAAAACAAAATGACGTATCAAATGAAATATAATTTAATAGACTATATGTTTATGAACTTAATTCTTCATTTCAACCAAACTAAACTACCCACAAATGACATCCGAATAGCACGGAGTAAAAATGGATCCAGACACGCAGCGCCGTCATTCGCACCCGGGTACCATTAGAAACTGATTTTTTTTTAAAAACTATCTGCGTTCAATGATGGGGCAAGTCCGACTATCATCCCTGGAACTATTGTCAATTAAAAATGAATTAATGCGCGAGGGTGTTTGAAGATGTTATGCTTGATTTTGCGAAAAGCAAAAGGTTGGTATCATCTTATAATAATATTTTATTATAAAGTAAAGATGATTATAAATATCATAAATCTGTATAGATCGATTGTCTAAAATAAAAATAAATGAAATGAATAAAATAATGATTCAATTTTGTTTTTGTTATATTAGGGCACATTCCAATTTAAGTACCGGTATTCAAATTGAGACTTTCATAGGCCCCTGATGGCTCCTTGGCTCTAGGCACAGCGTCTACAGCATAAGTCGGCCCTGGCGCCCTTTACCATCCTTTGCACTTTTAGAATTAGGGCTACGACACTCATTTTCTTCATTTTTTACCGCACAAGCTAAAACAATAGTGTCTTTCATCATTTTAGGTATAATTCTGCGCGTCTCGCGGTATGTTAATTGATTATATCTTGTAAAGCAGGGGTGGCCAAACCAAAAAGGCTTCACGGGCCACTTTGATGGCGAGTAAAGCCTTTATCGGTCAACATGATTTTATACCTTATATTAAAATCCCCCCCCCCCACACACACACCCACACTAACTACTGTGCAGAATAGGCCTACTCATTTCTATTCTTAATGCAAATTATGAAATACCTGTACTAAATAATAAAAAATAAAATAGAACTGATGGGCTATCATTTTATCTCATCTTTATAAAAATCGATTTCTTTTGTCAGCTAAAACAAGAACGAATAAGTTTGTAAGAGATCAGGCATCACAGCATGGGCGCCCGCAGGGGGTGGCAAGGGGGAGGGGGCCCTTGCCCCTCCCTGGATTGATTGGATAAAATTTTTTTAGACAAAAATAGACCCAAAAAAATGTATTAAAGTAAAGAGAAAATAAAGAGAAAGTAACTAATCTGATGTCCTGTCCGTTCGTTCATCATACAAATACGCTACATTAAAACATTACTAAAAATCCCCCCCCCCTCTGGAAAGTTAATCGATTTTTTTGCCCCCCCCCCTAGAAAGTTTTCTGCGGGTGCCCATGGATCACAGGGTTTCAATAGTTGAGTATTTGTCGAGCAGGCCACATTCGCCCCGCGGGTTGGCCACTCATGTGATAATAGTGATAGACTCATCATTTTATTGGGGCGCACTGCCCCCTTTCCAACCCCAACACATCTAGCATCATCTAAGTGTAATTTCAATTGTAAACTATTTGTTTGATGGATGAATAACGAGGCCTATCATCTAAATTTGTTTCATCTTAAACTATACAAGTTAAAAAGTACGCCAGTGGTAAGTGACTCTGGAGGAAAAAAAAAAAAAAAACCTAAAAAAAAAAAGAAGGAAAAAAAAAAGGACTTTCTATCAAAGACTTGTTTAAAGTAAAAGGCACTAGAACTAGAACGTATAAAATAAGCTTACATTTCTTAGAATTTAAAATGCCTAACGCCAAGAAAGTCTTCGGGTGGGCAGTGCTAGACCGCCACCCCACCCGGGTGAAATTTTTTATTTTTTTTAGGGAGAGGCGGAATTTTGCAGTTTTCTTTTTCTTCCGTGGAAAGGGTAGCTAATACCTTTTTTTTTAAAAAGTTCGAAAGTGTCAACTTTGTCATTTTCATTAGGGGAACAGTCAGAAATCAAGGGCGCCAATGGTTCCCGAGGGAAAATTGGGATGGGTGGGGGGGGGGTGAACCCCCAGAATTTTTTTTTTTTTTTACACCGGTACCGGTAATTCAAAATTCAGGAAAGGATTTTGGCCCTTAGCTGAACAGCAAGACATAGGGCAGCATGGGGTGGACTTTCAATTTGCCCCCCATACATTACAAATAACTATTTATAGGTACCGGTATAGGGCATATTATAGCATGATTCACTCAGAATATTAAGATGGAAAACGGTTGTCAGACCAGAAAAAAAAGGTCAGATTTTCCCCGCATCTCTCTATTAAAAAACTCTCCAGCTGGCCTAAAATGCGACATCTCTCCAGCTGGCCTAAATGCCACCCATCTCCAGCTGGCCTAAACTGCCACCCACCTCCAGCTGGCCTAAATGGTCATCCCTCTCCAGCCGTCCGAAACTGCCACCCATCTCCAGCTGGCCTAAAATGCCACCCATCTCCAGCTGGCCCAAAATGCCATCCATCTCCAGCTGGCCTAAAATGCCACCCATCTCCAGCTTGCCTAAAATGCCACCCATCTCCAGCTGGCCTAAAATGCCACGTTTCCATTTGAAGAAAACAGTGCCGCCAGGGACATTCCCTCTTCGCACCTTATGGAACGCAACTGCTTTTTTTTTTTTCCTTTACAATTTTTTTGATACTGGTACAATGATACTTGAACTTACTGATACCCAACTTACAAGGCAAGCTTNACCCACCCCCAGCTGGCCTAAAATGCCACGTTTCCATTTGAAGAAAACAGTGCCGCCAGGGACATTCCCTCTTCGCACCTTATGGAACGCAACTGCTTTTTTTTTTTCCTTTACAATTTTTGTGATACTGGTACAATGATACTTGAACTTACTGATACCCAACTTACAAGGCAAGCTTAAGTACCAGGTACCGGTATGTAAAATTTTAGTTTTTATAAAATTTGCAAAAGGCCTTTGTCTTATAATGATACTTAGCACACATGAATTAACTCGGAAACTTAACTTGAAATGTGCCATCCGCCCCAAGACACACGAGTGTTGCATTCTTTAGAGCAGAGCCTTGGGGGCCCTTTGTCTATAAAGTACTTCACATTATTTTTGACAATTTTTAGCTCCCCCACCCCACAATTTGCCACACTGTCACAAATTTTGGACCCCGCCCCAAACGTATGTCACAATTTCAAACTAAAAATTTGCTAAAGAAACTACTGGTGCAGGCACCGGTAATTAAATTTAATTTAAACACACTTTATAATTAAAATTAAATTTATGATGATGGAAATTAATTGAGATATAAAATTCCATGTAGCATTGTAATACACCACAGCTAAGTGACATCTTTCAGAATACATCCATCATAACAGAAAGCTAAAGATCACTGACTGACTATTATAGGTTTTATATTAAAAAAAGTATGTTTGACATGGATGATAATTTATGTTAATTATTGATATCTTTTTACACTGTTACGTACCATACCATTATGGTTTTGAAAATTAAATCCGTTTAAAGACTTTGGCTTTTTGAATAAACAATACATAACAAAGGACTGAGGCAAAACATTATGCAAAGAAAATTATACCAAAATCTATTTATACAAACAATTATTCACCATTTCAAGATTGAAATCCAGGCATCTTACTTCTGGTCCTTGCAGTGATACTTTTCACCGGTTCAAGATTGCAAATCTAGGCACCTTGCTTTGTGTCCTTCCAATGATAAGTTTTCACTCGTTCCAGATTGCAAAGATGTCACTCAAAATTTTCAATTTTTGTGAAGTTGTTTTGCTTCAAAGAAGAGTTAAGCCAACTTCAGATTTGATGCTGCATTTAAAAAAAAAAAAAATTCAAAATGTTTTCCACCCAATGCCAAAACCAAACCAAAGACACTTTTAAATAATTTCCCTCTTTAAATCCATCTCCGGTGCTAGGAGAAGACTGTTGCATGCAGCAAAAGCTTTTTTTACAAAGTTTTTTTTTTAAAAAAGGGTGCTGTTCAAAGCACTGGCTTTTATAAAATTCACTGTGCTTCGTCATCAATTTTTCTTGAACTCCTTGCGGGGCTTTTTAAAATTTTTATTGTCAATACTTGACAATGAATCGTACAGCGAGTTTCATGTACATTGAATGACTCATTGGTTACCAGATGTTGGAATTCTAGACAGAACTGCTTGACACCACGAACATTTTGCAAGGGAATATCATGCCTGTGCTAAACGGAACCAACTTGAATAAATCACATGCAGACCCAGTGCTGCTCGTTTTGTCATTTCAATCAGTTGTCAAAATAAAGACGCATCTTTAAAGTCACCTTCATTAATATACCTCACATATGCTAGTAAGTAAGAGAACATTAAAGTCACCTTCATTAATATATCTCATATGCTAGTAAGTAAGAGAACATTAAAGTCACCTTGATTAATATATCTCATATGCTAGTAAGTAAGAGAACATTAAAGTCACCTTCATTAATATATCTCATATGCTAGTAAGTAAGAGAACATTAAAGTCACCTTCATTAATATATCTCATATGCTAGTAAGTAAGAGAACATTAAAGTCACCTTCATTAATATATCTCACATATGCTAGTAAGTAAGAGAACAGTCTACAAGATTTGTTGATTCATCAAGGAGGATGCTAAATATTCCATGTGGTCCAGATTTGATTTTATGGATACTTACTCAAGAGTATCAAGGCATCTTGTTACAATACTTCAATGCAGTAAGACAAATGTCACATTGCAAAGTTTCTCTTCAGTATGCTGTCTTTTGTTAACATTTAAATTTGGTTTGTGTGTTAAAGAATGGGTACAAACATCCTATTTGTATGAATTGTGTCCAGTATGTTTTCTTTTTCTGTATTTATTTAAGATGAGCAGATTAGTACCTGAGTGGATGGTACCCGGTATAACTCTGATATAAAATTAATATTAAAAAAAATTCAGTTTTCAATTTAACACCGGTTTATTCATACATAGTAGATAAGCATTAGTATAGAATATTCAGCAGTGAATGGACCAAGAAATATGATTGGTGGGTGACGATTCCAGTAGTCTTGGATTTAAATGAAACTTTCCATGAACAATGTACTTTCCAGGAACAATGTTTAGCTAAGGAGGTATGACCATGTCAAATTCGGTTTTGGCTGCAATCCATTATTTAGTTTTCTTGTTATAAACTTAAAATAAAAAAAATATATTGCAAAAGTGAGCTTTATATTTTAAATAGAACGTTTATAAAAATGTAGCAGGAGAAATATCACATTTGAAGGATTTCTCTATGGTGCAGTATGTTTTCCTTTGTGTTTATTAAAGGAAGTACTTTGAGAGAATGCAGCAGGACAATTGTCACATTTGTAAGGTTTCTCTCCAGCATGTGTTATTTTGTGTTTATTTAAGGTAGAACATTCATAAAATGCAACAGGACAAATGTCACATTTGTAAGGTTTCTCTCCAGTGTGTTTTCTTTTATGAATAGTTAATTGTGAAGTATCATAAAATGCAGCAGGACAAATGTCACATTTGTATGTTTTTTCTCCAGTATGTTTTCTTTTGTGTATAGTTAAATGCCAAATTTGAGAAAATTCAGCCGGACAAATATCACATTGGTAAGGTTTCTCCCCTGTATGTTTTCTTTTGTGTTTATTTAAGACAGAATTTTGATTAAATGCAGAAGGACAAATGTCACACTTGTAAGGTTTCTCTCCAGTATGTATTCTTTTGTGAACAATAAAGTGTGAACTGTGATAAAATTCAGCTGCACAAATGTCACATTTGTATGGTTTCTCTCCTGTATGTTTTCTTTTGTGTGTATTTAATGATGAACTCTGAGAAAATGCAGCAGTACAAACGTCACATTTGTATGGTTTCTCTCCTGTATGTATTCGTTGGTGTTGAATCAAATTTGAGCTATAAGCAAATGTAGCAGCACAAAATTCACATAATATGTCAGGTTTCCCTCCTGTATATTTTCCTTCATCTCTTTTGAATTGTGATGTCTGAGTATATTCATTAAAACAAATCACAGAATAATGTGGTCCCTTTCCAGTATCTTGTTTTTTAGACGTAGCGACATATGATGGTCCAATAACTTCTACATTTGAATGACAAATGCCATATTTCATATGTTTTTGTTTCGGAGCTCTATCAGGTTCATTACAAGTAGGAAAGGAAGAATTACTTTGTGAACATTCAGGTTGATATTTCAGTGTATTTTCTGAGATAATATTGGATACACATTCACTATGCAATGTTAAATTTGAACTAGTTTCAAACTCCTGATTTGTGAAAAATCCTGTCTCTTGTTTGATAAAAGTACCTGCACTGATAAACCAATTGGCACCTGTATCATCTGTCGGGTTTGTAACACTGTCCCCTTCTTTGCTATGTATTTGATAAAAGTCAGTTTCTGTTTCTGACTTGAAAATGATATCTGTTGTTGAGATAATGCCATTATCTAGTTCTTTCTTTAGTATTTTATGAAAGTCAGACTGTATTTCTGAGTTGTGCCCAAAAACTGATGTTAGGTTAATTTCATCATCAACTTCCTCCTTTAGTATTTTATGGAGGCCAGCATCTCTTTCTTTCTTGGGAAGGAAATCTGGATCATTTTGAAATAAACTTAACTTAGATTTTAATTTATCAAATTTCTCCATTGTTTTCACCTTAGTTTTACAAATTAATGAAGCCAATAAATTTGATATGTATCGGAATGTTGAATTTGTTTCTTTCAATCAAGTGCAGTCATACTTAATTTAGTCAAAAATTTAGACTGCTTCATATTCTCCAAATATACCGGTATCTGAAATTTAAAAAACGCCAATTACAAAAAATACTAAGTGCAGTTAAAATAACACACAAATTCTAAATAACATTGGTATAACTATATTTTATTTTCCTTATTAATTATGACACATTGATTACCCAACTCAGCCCACTGTGATAATTACTAACAGTAATCTGATACTAATCGCATCTGGTACTACCGGTACTTTAATATCATAATGTGAATTTACTATGTTTGTTATCAGTGAAAATTAAGTTTCAAATAATGCAGAGTAAATCATTTGCTAATTCAGTAAGGGCAGGGGCCATCCATAAATGACATCATGCAAATTTTGCAGATTTTTTACCCCACCCTCTCCCCTCATTGTCACAAAATGTTTAGATCCCCCCTCCCCAAAGTAACATCACATATCTTTGCCTCCCCCCACTTATAAAATTTCCGTGTCCACTACTGTCCTTTACAAACCCTTAAAACTTTTACTAAAATAAAAGCGGATACATATTTTCTGTGCATTTAAAATTATTCGATTTCCGTATAATAATAGAAAACAACTATGATAATTTTTAAGAATCCAAACGTATTTAAATCTTTTCAGTTCTTCAGCATAGCTCATTCTTATATATATACACAATTTTACAAATAAATAAATAAATAAAGGAAAGATGACCAATTTGTCCCTCATTAAATAAATAAGTCCATTTGCTATTGGCAACATTTATTAATTTTTAAAGCTGCCTTTGCCTTTACAAAACCACGTTTTGCTCTTTGGCTCAGACTTTATTGATTAGCCCGACAAACTTCCTAGGCTGCGACTATTCGTACTCGGGTACCAGAAGTAAGAGGTTGGAATTCAAAAACTATTTAAAATATTATTGTTGGGTTTGTAAGACAAAATGAGATATCAAATAAAAGATAATTGAATTGAGTCTAATCTAATGGTACCTCAGTGCAAATGGCGGCGCTGCGTGCCTGGGTCCATTTTGACTCAGTGTTATTCGGATGTCATTTGTGGTATTTTATTTTAGTTAAGTTAAACTGGAGAATTAAATTTACAAACATATAAATATAGTCGTCAATTCAATTATCTTTCTTTAGATACCTCATTTTGTCTTACAAACCCAACAATACAATTTTAAATAGTTTTTTTATTCCCAACCTCTCACTTCTGGTACCAGGGTACGAATAGGCACTTCGAACTTTCTTTACTAGTATCATACCAATTTAAATATATGACATGGTCGTCGGACGAATATCTCGAGAACTTATTCGTCCAGTCGCCGGACATGTAGACACTTGGTTTACTAATTAAGTCTGAAGAGGTGAAAAATAAACGGTACTTTAAATTTATTAAATAGTATGTATTTTTCTACCATCAGCATTTCCAGGGATCGGCCTTGCTTTTTCTGTTCCACTTGACGGCTCACGTTTGATTTACCTCATAGCAATTTTAGTTGAACAAACTAGCAGTACGGAGGGGAGTTTATCGGTAAATAGACGACGGAAACTTCCCAACTTTACTTCCGGCTATGGCTCCATATTAATAAAATTGATAATTGACCATGCTATAGAGCTCTGGGCACTGAGAAAAATGATTTGCTTTCCAAAACTGAATTGCTACACATTAAGCCATACCAAAATTCAAGAACTGTTTAGACTTTAAAAAGAAACGCAGGAAATGAATTAAGAAAATATATGGAAAATGTTGTGAAATAGTAAACTATAATATATTATATTAGAAGCAGACAACCACAATCAAGATTAATTTCAAATATTTTAAAGGAAATGTGGTCAACATATAAAAAGCTCATACGTGGAAAGTTGAAAATCAAACGCACCATTTAATTAATAAACAGATCGGTTAAAGAATAATTTTTTCTCAATTATGAACGATATTCTGGGGTACGAACAAATGCAGAGGCCTGTACACGCATCCCATCGGCTCAGAAGTGCTTTGGCGAGTTTGAAATAAATATACTTTATTATTTTTTTAAACCTTTTGTGTTATTTAGCTCTCATTAACTTCATTAAGTCTCATGAAAAGAAAATAGTTACAATGAGGAATCGTGTTAGTATGAAAGTACAGAAATATATCATTTTGAAGGAAAATGAATCCGATGGTGCATTTCCGGAAATTTCTGCAGCAAATAAAAAGAAATTTAAAAATAGATATAATCCATTGAATAGATTAACGTCTTAGAAGCAGGGACGTCATTTGGGTAGGGCAAGGGGGGGGGGCTGAATTTGCAGGTTTAATTTAAATTGCTTTGTACCATGGTGCATCCAGTAATAAGCAACTCAACAAGCCGACCATAGACATTATGTCTTCCTCTATAATTTCTAATAAGCATTACTGATTAACGTAAGAAAAAAAATGAAGTATTAGCACAATTTTAATTCTTTAATGTCTGATTGTAATTTTTTTTTTAAGTGGGTAGGGCAGGGGGGGGGGGCTGAATTTGCAGGTTTAATTTAAATTGCTTTGTACCATGGTGCATCCAGTAATAAGCAACTCAACAAGCCGACCAAGTTTTGGTTTTTGCCCCCCCCCCCACCCGTTACCCCCGAAAAAAAACCCGAATTGTGGCCCCTGTTTAGAAGGCTTTATTATGCGCACAGAAAATGGACCAACAAAAAAGGGACAGCTATGGGAGAAAACATTAAAACAGAGTTGCTTATTGATTTTATGGAAGAAGAGGGATCCCCCCTTCAAAGTATCAACTTTTCTCCTCCACCACCATCCACCAGTGCCACCAACTCTTTACAAACAATCTAACGTTGTTGATTTAATGTTTAGTGTTGAGTTTATATATAAGGAGCTATAACAATTAAGCCAGTGTATTAATAGTAACGTTAGTCTTCTTGTCATGCAATCTTTAGTATTTTTTGTCTTCCTCTCTAGCATGCCATGAAATGTGAATGCTTACGATATTTTTTATTACCTAGGCACGATGAGCCACTTTAGACCACCTTCCCATCTGAACGTAAGGGAGAGAAACATTTCTGAAAATGTAATCAACAACTGGAGATATATTTTATATTGGCGACTGGAGACCAAAGAGCAGTCAAGACAGAATGTCATTATTCTAGACTGCGCAGCCCCGGTGGTTATACAGGTGTACACGGGTCTCCGACCAACTATAAGTGGACGGAGAAGAAATTGGGCTGCTTGGTGGAGTGCTGTCGAGACCAAACGATTGTTGTAGTCCCAGGTAAGATGAAATTTTTAATTCTTTTAAGTTTTCGAGGACACGGTACAGAGATGATTGAGATGAGTGAAGATGATTTGTTCTGAGCTCTGGAGAGGGGCAGAACAATGCAATTTTAAAGACTAGAAAGACCTGTCTGATCAGAGATAAATTAGTTTACTCGGTACCGGCAGCTATGAAGAAGGGGCTTTTTACAGGAGCCAGATTTGAACCTGATTAAAAGCCATTACCATCTGCAGGGTGGTAAAACTATATGGAATTACAAAGTTCTAATGTGTCAACCGTGACAAGACAGCTCTTGATCTGTCGCTGTGACTAAACAGTTCATAATGTGTCAACTATATATGAAAAGACACAGCTCATGTATAGCGTCATGCCAACATAGGGTTAGTGCTTCCCTGGGCGGGCCAAGCTTTTTGCCACCCTCTTCCATTCACACGAAAAATAACCTTCTGCATCTTTGCCGAAAATGCCGCCCCCTGAATATAGCGAAAAAAGTCCCACCCACACTCCCTCCCCCTCCCTTCCTACGCCACTGTTGGTTCTAATGATTAGTCTTTGAGACATTCGCTGTTTCGTTTGTTTTAGGTCTTGGGTGGTAACCTGCACCTTAAGACTCAATCTGATAGAGTCAAATCAAGGAATTGACCAGGTCAATTTGCCGTTTTCCGTTGTCATTCCTCTTTGTACTCTGTCCCGTCTCTCTTCTTGTCTGCACATCTCATTTTCTCTTTCACATTTTCACGCTCCTAGTTCTATTTTCTTCAAATCAACACTAATACAACCCCATGGTCAAAGTTAAAACCCTCACTGCATTTCTGTCACCTTTACCTTTTTTTTCAGCTCTATTTTTAGTATTTTGTTGACTTGACGCATTAGGTATGGATGGACTGTGTGCTACCCCTCGTTCGTCTATAGCAGTGGTTCTCAACTTTCCTAATGCCGTTACCCTTTAATGCAGTTCCTCTTGTTGTGGTGACCCTCAAACATAATATTTTCATTGCTACTACATACATATGTGTTTTGCGATGGTCGTTCGACCCCCAAAGAGGTAGCGACCCACAGGTTGAGAAGCGCTGGTGTATAGCGTAGTGCTCGGAAACGCACCACCCATTTAAAGGAATAAATACCGCTTTACGATGCCCCTGGCTCCCAGAGTATTTCTTGACAGATAGATTACTATTTATAAAAATGTCTCCTCAACGAAATAAGTGTGCCGACCCCTTGATCTAGCGAAGTGGCCAGTGACCACTATCCACAGGAAAGAAAACAGGTTCGTTTCTATGCCCGACATTGAAGACACGGTCAACAGAACTCAAGGCCATAAATGAACTGCATTCTAAACATTGCTACGATTTCTACCCTGTAAAATCGAAAGTAGCCCAGCACCAAAATAGGTTGGAGAGTATGCTGACTTTCTGAGAAACCACTGTAAATGAAACTAAACAGTGCACGCTTGAGCAGTCAACAACGTCACGGCTCAGTGGGACGGACCTGTGTTACACTGATCAAATACAAACCAACAAACTTGTTAGTCTGCCTTACACTTGTCACTTAGATGCTTCGTGTCGTGTGGTTTTTATTGAAGGTTTGAAAACATGATTAGGATTCGGACATTTGATGTTAATTGGCTCTGTGCTGAAGTTGTCTGAGCTTGGTGCACGGAAACTCTTTGGTAACTATACACATTTAAAAAAAAGATTTTTGGTAGCAAATTTAATTAGGGTTAAAAATGGGATGTTAAGGACGTCAGAACATATTGGCCAGGACGTTTTATTACGCAAGACAACAAGAAAGTAAATAGTAAAAAGTCTAGATTGTATTGATAAAAACATGAGAATCATTTCATATCCACATCTAGCTTTTTATGTGTAACCACATTTGAACATAAGAATAACACCAAATCAACAGTGGCATAGTTAAGGTTGTGGTGTCGTTCAGGTGGGGGTCAGGATTTTGGACTCCCCGTGAAAATCTCCGCATGTGGAACAAAATAACGTTCCTCAACGCATTGGGAAAAAAAAAATGCCACCAAGGCGAACCGGCACACAGCCCCCGCTTTTTCCAGCTCCCCTGCATTGCAATGTTTTTTGTTTAATAAATGTTGAAAGGAAAAGGAGTCATGTACTTAGGTTCATTCCAGTAAATATGTATTGACAAATTTTAGGGAATGTTTGATACCCCATGCCAATAATTGTCAAACTTTAAAGGAAAACCTAATAAATTATGTCACGATTTTTTTACATCACAAACAACCCCCCCTCCCCCCCCCCCCCCAAAAAAAAACAAAAAAAA
>CAXITT010000896.1:252398-272070 GCA_964033795.1 Lymnaea stagnalis | reverse complement strand
GGTGGGGTTTGGGAAAGAGGGTGGGGTTTGGGAAGAGGGTGGGCTTTGGGAAAGAGGGTGTGGTTTGGAAAAGAGGGTTTAGTTTGGGAAAGAGGGTATGGTTTGGGAAAGAGGGTGGGGTTTGGGAAAGAGGGTGGGGTTTAGGAAAGAGGGAACGGTTTGGGTAAGAGAGTGTGGTTTGGGGGAAAAGGTGCGGTTTGTTGAAGAGGGTGTGATTTTGGAAAGAGTGTGTTGTTTACGAAAGAGGTTGTGGTTTGGGAAAGAGGTTGTGGTTTGGGAAAGAGGTTAGGGTTTGGGAAAGAGGTTGTGGTTTGGGAAAGAGGTTGTGGTTTGGGAAAGAGGTTGTGGTTTGAATGAATGAGAGTGGACTTGATGGCGGACGTTCGTTAGTAGCCGCGTGGACACATGAGTGTACATTGGTTTATGAGATAGACAGACTCGCCGTCTATCCTTAGGCATCTTATCTAATGTATTCTAGTTTATTTCACAATACTGGAGTTTCTGATTAAACGGACGGACATATTTGTATTTGCCAGTACGGTACTTGGCCGACATGAAACATGCGATGGCTTGGAAAGAATGAAAGATTTATTGTTACGTTGACATACTTCAGGTGCATTTAGATACTCCCTAGAAACGTCATGTTGAATGGGCTTTGTATGTGTGTGTGTTAATCATTAATCATAGGAAGGACGGCAATTCAGATTTTTGTAAAGACACAGTAAAAAAAAACCAGTAACGGTGTATCCAACGGTGTGCGGAAAAAAGTTCCAGGAAAAAAAAGTCATGGAAAAAAAAAGTCACAAATTTTGCTAGGAAAAAAAGTCACAGGAAAAAAAGTCATAGGGAAAAAAAAGTCACAGGGAAAAAAGTCACAGGAAAAAAAGTCATAGGAAAAAAAAGTCATAGGGAAAAAAGTCACAGGAAAAAAAGTCATAGGGAAAAAAGTCACAGGAAAAAAAGTCATAGGAAAAAAAGTCATAGGGAAAAAAAAGTCACAGGAAAAAAAGTCATAGGGAAAAAAAAGTCATAGGGAAAAAAAAGTCATAGGGAAAAAAGTCACAGGAAAAAAAGTCATAGGGAAAAAAGTCACAGGAAAAAAAGTCATAGGGAAAAAAAAGTCATAGGGAAAAAAGTCACAGGAAAAAAGTCATAGGGAAAAAAGTCACAGGAAAAAAAGGCATAGGAAAAAAAGTCATAGGGAAAAAAAAGTCACAGGGAAAATGTCACAGGAAAAAAAGTCACAGGAAAAAAAGTCATAGGGAAAAAAAAGTCACAGGGAAAATGTCACAGGAAAAAAGTCACAAATGTTTCTCTTATTATTCTTAGTATCATATCATACATATCATATCATCTATAAATATAAAAGTGAAAGTTTGTTTGTTAGTTTGTGGATTTGTTCGAGATAGGCATAACTGGAATCCACCGGTAACGCGATTCCATCCAGTAATGGGATCAAATAGTGCAAACTGGATCCCATGATGGAAGAGAATCCACCGGGAAGCGGGATCCCACAAAAACTGGATCCAACCAGGAAAAGGGATCGCAACAGGATCGGGAAACCACCGGTAATGGGAACCCCCCAAGGATCAGAATTAGGTCGGGATCCCACAGGGTCGGGATCCCATCCCATTGTCATATGGTATTCAATTTGGAAATGGGTTCCCAATGGAGTCGGGATCCCAATGGGGTATGGGATCCAAATTATGGGATATGGGATCCCATTTCGAAACGGGATCCCAATAGCAGGTTTTTTTTTCCTGCGACCTTTTTCCTGTGACTTTTTTCTTCCTACCAAATCCAAGACATGCCCTGGCCAATGAGACGCATCTCTTGATCTCCCCAATGTGTTCTGTAACTACACCTTTTGTCTTGGCGTCAATGAGAACATTAATTATTGATCCAAGCCTTTATTTCCCAATGTTCATTATCCGTGGCACTGGCGAGATCGCCTCTCTGGCTAGATAAGCTATAATATAAACTGCATTTTAATAGTATATTATATGTACAAAGATTAATATTGGATGTATTATATGAATTGAAATCTTATATGATTTGACAATGTACAATGCAATTTTAAAAAAATAAATTAAATACAGATCAATAAAAGTTACCTTACCGTATCTTATCATGTCTTACATATCTTTACAAGTTTTTCCATCTCGAGTTGGAAAACGTGAATACATAGATACATGGATACATGGATCCATTGATACATGGAGGCATGGATACCTGGATACCTGGATACCTGGATACATAGATACATGGATATTTGGATACATTTTACATATCTTTACAAGTTTTTCCACCTCGCGTTGGAAAACGTGCCCCCCCCCCCCTTTTCCACCACCTTATTTTTAAATATCGGATCTATTATATTTAATTAGAACCTTAGATTAGTTGACACGACCTAGTCGTTAGATCCGCAATGATCAAGCCATCCGATCCCCAAAGACAATAGTGTGTCTGGACGTTCAGACGACAGGGATAGATAATCCCTGTCCTCGCAGGGGACGCCCCTTTCATTAGCTCCCACTGATGGCTCCTCTTTCATCAGGTCTCATTGTACGTCTCGTGGCTTGTATTCACGGGTCGCACATTTTGTTTTCAGAAATAACGGACACGCCTTTGTCTCTTGACATATTTCACTGTTGGTGCAATGGGGGGGGGGGGGGGGGGGGGGGGGGGGTGTCGGGGTGTGTGGGATGAGGAGGTATGTTCTAGTGTCGTTACCTGGAAGATTAAATGTTTATTTAATCCGCCATTTAATCCGCCCCAGCTAATTGCTGCAACACCAGGCTGTGATCTCACGCAGGCGTTGCTCTACTGCTGTTGTAATTCTGACCCATAACATCCTCAACTTCAGTTATGTCTTCGCTGGCTACTTAATGGTTCATAAATATTTTCTGTTTCTAAACGAAGTGGGGTTCGGAGTGGAGGGGGGGGGAGTTATGCTGAATTTTAAGAGGGAAAAAGATCAATGTTATGAACTTTGACGGAAACTGTTATAAAGACTTCAGCACCGGGTCAATAACTCCGACTCCGAGACATGACGTCTTACAGAATGTTCTATGTACTGAGGAATAAAAATGAACACAAAAGGGATACGGTAAAAATCTTGTTGTGACGAACCTTGAAACAGCACCCCGGCACAGAAATATTTTAAATCTAGTTATTATTAGTATGGCATCCTTCCGTCTACGCTAGACGATGGAGTAGCTCTATAGTTCTACACTTTGACGAGTGGCTCACTAGGCCAATCCTTGAATGGCAATCACGGCCGCATCTCTCGCAGGAGAATGTTGAAACCCGGTCAATTCTCGATTTTCGAATTGTTCTTTTTGATTCGAGGGCCTCTTTTCGAGTAACTTCTGCCTTTTTCACTCCTCCAAACACTGCTATACGCCAGTTGGAGCGATGTTCGGCAATGAACTCCCATTCGTTTGTTTCAATATTGGCTTCCCTCATGCTTCGTTTGCAAACGTCAATAAATCTCAGGCGCGGTCGTCCAATATGTCTTGTCCCCTCTGCCAACTCTGCATACAGCAGAATCTTAGGGATACGTCCTTCCTCCATTCTCCGTACATGACCTAACCAGCGAAGGCGTCTCTTGATAAGAAAAGAGAATAAGCTAATCATGTGTGCACGTTCCAAGACCTCCACGTTAGGCACCCTGTCCTGCCAACGAATGCGCAAAATGCGACGCAGACATCTTTGATGGAAGCTGTTGAGTTTCCGCTCCTGACTGCTATCTGTGGTCCACACTTCGTGTATATGCGCATGTCATAGATACCCATCTTAATATATTTGCATATGAATGTGCGCATGTCATAGATAGCCACCTTAATACACTCACTTATGCATGTATGTTTGCAATAGATATGCCGTCTTAATATCACATGACAATGTACTAGGCGATCAATTACAACTCGGGGGTCTCAGTATATGACATGGATCCCAATTTGCTCTAATAAATATTGTATGTTTGCTACTTAAACTACTGACGAAAGTCTGGCTAATTTGAGGACCCCCAAGAGCCAGTGATCGACTTTGAACTGATATTTCTTTATTACTAATTTTTTTTTTTAAACTCTATACCGCAAGTCTATTGTACAACAACTTTTGAGATTGGTCAGTCCAGTTCAAACGCGTGTTCGCCGTTAACCGCATTTCATTAAACCGCATTTGAGGGTGGAGGATCACCGCACAACGACCGATCTTAGATGCGTCATCGCCAACAGAGCTCCGTGTCCACCTTTAAAGAAGGGAATCATTGGGTGGAAGCCTCACACAGACGTCAACAGAAACCTGTTGACACCATCTCTAAAATATTACAGGCTTTGTGTAGGGCTGGGGAGGTGTGGAGTTGAGAATATCGCTGTGAAATAAGCAAATTGACATTGCTCTAAAAATACAGTTTCTTGTATATTCCACTATCAGTAACACACCGTGTGGCACATCATCGGATGAATCCAGCGGTGATTTTCATCTCTACTCAATACGTGTCCTCGCACTCCACGAGGAGGACAAAATAAAACGGACACATCGTGTGCTGCTTGGCGGTGCAAGGTAATTGTGCAAGGTAGAACATTGCATTACAAGAATTGCCAGAGGGGTTCTTCGTTTATTGAGACCTAGACTGGTCCGTGACACCCTTGCTTATCTTGCCAGTTTGAGAGAAATTGTGTTGATCGGCCGTGTCCTTTCTCCACCCCGATGGGTACCTAAGTCAACATGGCCATGACACGACTCGTTGAAGGATGGTAAAATCCTAGGGTGAACCTCCACCACATCCCCCCCCCCCCTCTTTTTTTCCCCTGGTGTCTAACACGTTATCTCAAATAACCCTAGTGAATTTTGGGCGTGGCGAGGGAAGCCAAATTCTTTTTTAATATAGGCTATTAATAACCCCCCACCGTATTGGCTTTGTATGGGTTGGTCGAAATATGGTCTTAACCTGAGGTCTCGTTGTCAAAGAATCGTAGACTGAGTTCAACATCACGACTGACTGTGAAGTCAGTGGCATGCTGCAGTCGCATACGGTTGTTGTAACCAAAGCCAGGAACAGAACTAGATCTGGGGTTCTTTTGTTATACAATAAGAACATAGATGTTTCTCGGCGGCTGTAAACAACAACAAAATGTCAAATGTGTGTTGTTTAAAAAATGGGATAACTTTGATTACCCCTGCCCCCGTCCCAAAATAATTAGATCTATCCCACCCAGTGGCGCAGCTAGAATTAGTGCGACCCACGGCGGGAGAGGATTTTCGCCCCCACCCAATTGCCCACGTGACACGAAAAAATACACCTTTCCGTTAGCCAAAAGGACCGCCCCTCCATATAATGACGGGGACGGGTTGCCCACCCCCCCTCCTAACCAATTTTCCAAATGCTAATCTGATCCAAGCTCCCCCACCCCCAGTTTTTAACTATATTGCTAAGATATTAAGTAATCTGCGTGTTTAAAGATTGAAACTCCTTGCAGTCATTGAAAATCCGGACAGTCATTGAAGCTCTGGACAGTCATTGAAGCTCCAGACAGTCATTATTAACTCCTGAAAGTCATTGAAACTCTTTAAAGTCATTGAAACTCCTGACAGTCATTGAAACTCATGATAGTCATTGAAACTCCTGACAGTCATTGAAACTCCTGACAGTCATTGAAACTCCGGACAGTCATTGAAACTCCTGACAGTCATTGAAACTCCTGACTAGAGACCGACCGAAAGTGATTTTCTGATTTCGGCCGAAGCCGAAAATAGGCCGAAAGTTTAAAATGACTTTCGGCCGAAACCGAAAAAAGGCCGAAAGTTTAAAAATGACTTTCGGCCGAAACCGAAAAAAGACCGAAAGTTAAAAATGAATTTCGGCCGAAACCGAAGCCGAAACCGAAAATGAAATATTAAGATATTTTGAAATTCGTTCCCGCATACATTCTGCTTAAATGATGTGGGAAAATATAAATATTTACATTCTTTTTATAAAAATGAGATAATCTTAAATATTAATAAATAAAAATCTAATTTAGGGTTCTCAAACTCGCGGCCAGCGAGCCATTTGTGACCCGCAAGACGATATTTTGCGGCCCGCTACATGACAGAAAAGTTAAGTGTAAATGCGCCGGCCCGTTTCCCCCATTCTCATATATATAACGTGACTCTCCGCGACGGTTTCAGTCGAATCTCACCGACTAATCTAATTCTGATTTTTTTTTTTAATGTCTCTATATATTTTTGTATGCCAGCTCTCTGGCAACAGTGAGTAGGTGGATGAAAGTGAATCCTAGTTCTTGAGAACCCTTAATGATTTTTTTGTTATTTATAAAGGTTGACCAGCTGTAACAGTTGTAATCGCTTTTTTGTGGATTACTTGATGCGGCCCACTCTCATTCAGACACTACCTCCTGCGCCCCCCCCCCCCCCATAATTTGAGTTTGATACCCTTGATCTAATGAATACTTTGGATTTTACCATTTTAATATAAAACTAATTTAAATTGCTTTACAATTTTTTTTAAATTTGTATGGTAGGAGAAAATTTGGCAGAAATTGGGGGGTGGGGGGGGGGGGAGGAGGGGAAATTAATGCAAAATATTACTTTTTTGAAACCGGGTCTCTAAAAAATGTGGTTCTAAAAGATCACTTAATTTGTTCTTAAAGATCGCTTAGATTGTTGTTAAAGATCGTTTAATTGGTTGTTATTGATCGGTTAGTTTGTTGTTAAAGATCGGTGAGTTTGTTCATAAAGATCGCTTAGATTGTTCTAAAATATCGCTTAGTTTAATCTTAAAGATCGCTTAATTTGTTCTTAAAGAAAGCTTAGTTTGTTGTTTAGGATCGTTTAGTTGGTTGTTAGAGATCGTTTAGTTTGTTGTTAAAGATCGTTTAGTTTGTTCTTAAAGATCATTTAGTTTGTTGTTAAAGATCGTTTAGTTTGTTGTTAAAGATCGTTTAGTTTGTTGTTAAAGATCGTTTAGTTTGTTGTTAAAGATCGTTTAGTTTGTTGTTAATGATCGTTTAGTTTGTCGTTAAAGATCGTTTAGTTTGTCGTTAAAGATCGTTTAGTTTGTTCATAAAGATCGTCTGGTTTGTTGTTAAAGATCGTTTAGTTTGTTTTTAAAGATCGCATTAGTTTGTTGTTAAAGATCGTCTAGTTTTTGTTAATGATCGCTTTATTTGTTCTTAAAGATCGTTTAGTTTGTTCATAAAGATCGCTTAGTTTGTTGTAAATTCGCTTAGTTTTTTCATAAAGATCGCTTTGTTTGTTCTTAAAGATCTTTCAGTTTGTTTTTAAAGAACATTAAGTCTTCTGTTAAAGATCGCTTAGTTTATTCTTATAATTTATTAAAGATCATTTGTTTTGTTCTTAAAGATTCTTTAGTTTGTTCTTAAAAATCGTTTAGTTTGTTCTTTAAGATCGTTTAGTTTGTTATTAAAGATCGCTTAGATAGTTCTTAAAGATCGCTTAGTTTGTTTTAAAGATCGTTTAGTTTGTTCATAAATGTCGTTTAGTTTGTTGTTAAATATCATTTAGTTTGTTCTCAAAGATCGCTTAATTTGTTCTTAAATGTCGCTTAGTTTTTTGTTAAATATCGCTTTCGCTTAATATTAAATGACTGAAAACCTGAGTAACTTTCGGCCGGATGGCCGAAAGTCTAAGTCAATTTCGGCCGAAACCGAAGAAAAACCGAAAGTTACCTTTCTCTTTCGGCCGAAACCGAAATTAAGCCGAAAGTTAACTTTCCAGTTTCGGCCGAAACCGAAACTTGGCCGAAAGTGATAAAATGGCCACTTTCGGCGCCGAAACCGAAGCCGAAGCTCCTGACAGTCATTGAAACTCATGACAGTCATTGAAACTCCTGACAGTCATTGAAACTTCTGACAGTCATTGAAACTCCGGACAGTCATTGAAACTCCTGACAGTCATTGAAACTCCTGACAGTCATTGAAACTCCGGACAGTCATTGAAACTCCTGACAGTCATTTAAGCACAACCAGTGTGGATTGACCGTTTTGCCCACGAGATCAAAATGCCATCAAAGCCAAATACAAATCACGTGTGTTATAATAGACGCGTGAAACAGGTCACGGAAAGCATTCAATGTAGCAGCGTGACAGTTTTAACACGTGATGACATCCAGATCAGCAGTGGTTCACTTAACCCCAGAGCCCCAAAGATGGGGTGGGTGCTGTCGTTAATGTCTGCCCGTTTACAGACATCCTTGGCCGCTGTCCCATTCAGTCGATCCTGGCGTCATACCCATGGAGATATTGTAATTCATTGCACCGCCATGTGTATAATTACCTTGTATAATGACCGTGGGGTGTATGAAGTTGTACTTAATAAATATTCCAGTTGCGACCCTCTAATACGATACACTACGGTAGGCCTGCACAACATACGGCCCGCGGGCCACATGTGGCCTACCAGCACCTACTTTTTTACCCGCGAGGTAACGAAAAACTATTTATTCTTATTATTTTCTTAAAAGCCCCCCCCCCCCCCCCCCCCCCCCCCCCGTGAACTATATTATTTTGGCCCGCGCAAGTCCTGTCCTATTTTCTTTTGGCCCGCACAAGTTTTTCATAATGTATTACGGCAAGGGGTTGCAATCCGGATATCGACTCTCGAAAATACCGGAAAACAGAATCATGATCGATGCTGGAAAGAAACGGGATTGAATTTATGAAATCCGGGATTTTCGATAATCCCGGAATTTCATTTTCAAAAAATATTTATCGTTTTTCTTAGTTTCCATGTCGTAGTTAAAGAAAGACATAGCAATAACATAGTTTTTTCTTTACCATACTTGGCCAAACATTTACATGAAAATTTAAACTTTAAAAAAAAAAAGTTGTACACATCAAATCAAATAGATTTAATAAATACATTTTTGTTAATGATTTATTCTCCCTGCATGTTGATAGAAAGAAATGGGGGACACTGAATAAAATAAAACAAAATATGAAAAGCATACGAAAAACTATCGGAAACAAAGACATCAGTTTGGTATTGTGGAGTCTGAGAGGTAGTTCTGGCCATCTGGATACTTTTGTTACCATTTGCGCTCAAAATTTAGCGGTCAAACATTAGACACGTTGTCATTTTTACGATCTCATTCTATGAACTTGACCAAAGATTAAAACAACACAAATTATTTTAATATTTGAACATGTCTGAAGCTAGACATTTGTTTCATTGTTAAAAACTTATTAAAAATGAAAATGCTATTTTTTTTATTATTGTTTTTATTCATTTAATAAATCATCATCTCTAATCTCGACACACAAGTAACTAAATATTGACAACATCAAAAATATTGAAAATACCGGGATTCCGGTAATCGTAAACTTCAATATCGAAAATACCGTTTTTTTTGGTAAAAGGGTCCGGTTTTACGACCCCTAATTACGACCCGCCTCACATTTTGAGTTGTGCAGGCCTGCACTAGGGCCTTACATTTTGAGTTGTGCAGGCCTGCACTAGGACCTTACATTTTGAGTTGTGCAGGCCTGCACTAGGGCCTTACATTTTGAGTTGTGCAGGCCTGCACTAGGGCCTTACATTTTGAGTTGTGCAGGCCTGCACTAGGGCCTTACATGCACATTTCAACTGGTGAACAGTTGCTGGTCTTTAAAGACATTTCTGGCCTCGCTACCACTAGGAATTCTACAGATAGATGGATAATACTGTGACAATGGGGCCGGGGTGGCGAGAGCTGTGGGAGGTTCACGCCGTCAAAGTGCAACGTGGAAAAAACCAAAGCAACAGGCTTAACACTTAATCCGAGATGTATTTGAAGATCTGCCGGTTGTCTTTCTGGCAGTTGTCTTTCTGGCAGTTGTCTTTATGCCAGTTGTCTTTATGGCAGTTGTCTTTATGGCAGTTGTCTTTATGGCAGTTGTCTTTATGGCTGTTGTCTTTATGGCAGTTGTCTTTATGCCAGTTGTCTTTATGGCAGTTGTCTTTATGGCAGTTGTCTTTATGGCAGTTGTCTTTATGGCTGTTGTCTTTATGGCAGTTGTCTTTATGGCTGTTGTCTTTATGGCTGTTGTCTTTATGGCAGTTGTCTTTATGGCAGTTGTCTTTATGGCTGTTGTCTTTATGGCAGTTGTCTTTATGGCTGTTGTCTTTATGGCTGTTGTCTTTATGGCTGTTGTCTTTATGGCAGTGGTCTTTATGCCAGTTGTCTTTATGGCAGTTGTCTTTATGCCAGTTGTCTTTATGGCAGTTGTCTTTATGGCTGTTGTCTTTATGGCTGTTGTCTTTATGGCTGTTGTCTTTATGGCTGTTGTCTTTATGGCTGTTGTCTTTATGGCTGTTGTCTTTATGGCAGTTGTCTTTATGGCTGTTGTCTTTATGGCAGTTGTCTTTATGGCAGTTGTCTTTATGGCTGTTGTCTTTATGGCTGTTGTCTTTATGGCAGTTGTCTTTATGGCAGTTGTCTTTATGGCAGTTGTCTTTATGGCAGTTGTCTTTATGGCTGTTGTCTTTATGGCAGTTGTCTTTATGCCAGTTGTCTTTATGGCAGTTGTCTTTATGGCTGTTGTCTTTATGGCTGTTGTCTTTATGGCTGTTGTCTTTATGGCAGTTGTCTTTATGGCTGTTGTCTTTATGGCAGTTTTCTTTATGCCAGTTGTCTTTATGCCAGTTGTCTTTATGCCAGTTGTCTTTATGGCTGTTGTCTTTATGGCTGTTGTCTTTATGGCTGTTGTCTTTATGGCAGTTGTCTTTATGGCTGTTGTCTTTATGGCTGTTGTCTTTATGGCAGTTGTCTTTATGGCAGTTGTCTTTATGGCAGTTGTCTTTATGCCAGTTGTCTTTATGCTAGTTGTCTTTATGGCAGTTGTCTTTATGCCAGCTTTATGGCAGTTGTCTTTATGCCAGCTTTATGGCAGTTGTCTTTATGGCAGTTGTCTTTATGTCAGCTTTATGGCAGTTGTCTTTATGGCAGTTGTCTTTATGGCAGTTGTCTTTATGGCAGTTGTCTTTATGGCAGTTGTCTTTATGGCTGTTGTCTTTATTCCAGTTGTCTTTATGCTAGTTGTCTTTTTGGCAGTTGTCTTTATGGCAGTTGTCTTTATGGCAGTTGTCTTTATGGCAGTTGTCTTTATGGCAGTTGTCTTTATGGCAACTAAGGTAAAAATTGCCGTTATTGATTAATTTAAAAAAATTAAAAGAAAAACAGCTTGCCACCACATTAGAGAGATGCTATAGATTAAATTCTTCCTCAGATTTGAAGTGTATGCAAATTAGTTGTATGTCTGTTCCCGTGCGGTTTAGTGCAGCAGATACGTTTGAGAAATGTTGCGTATGTTTTGTTTTTTTTCTATGCTAACAAATTAAGACACCGCCCCAAAGTTGAGATTTAGACCTGTTTCCTGATTTTAGGTCAGTTTCATTGTCTGTTTTGCTGTCTCGGTCAAATCTTGCCGTCAGTTGTTGACCCACTTTTCTGAAGGTTTTTCTGGATAGTTTGTACACTTGTGTGTTTCGGTGATATGGTCAGTCGGCACAGTCAGAGGTGTCGCCCGCGAGAGATTCATTTTTTTTGTCGCCTCTCCTCCAAAAGAAAAACACCAACTAAACACATTAAACATACTTTCATCACTGGCGTGTCAAATTGGGGCGACAAAAGTCAAACTTATAACAGTGAAAAAGTATTTGTTTTTAATACCTACCTCTTGACGAATAACAGATCATGACAAATTAATGACAGTCACAACAAGACAAATGAACACAGTCACAACATGAAAAATGAACACAGTCACAACATGAAAAATGAACACAGTCACAACATGACAAATGAACACAGTCACAACATGACAAATGAACAGAGTCACAACATGACAAATGAACACTGTCATAACATGACAATTAAACACAGTCACAGCATGACACATGAACACTGTCACAACATGACAAATGAACACTGTCACAACATGACAAATGAACACAGTCACAACATGACAAATGAACACAGTCACAACATGAAAAACGAACACTGTCACATCATGATAAACAAAACACTGTCTCAACATGACAATTAAACACAGTCACAGCATGACAAATGAACACTGTCACAACATGACAAATGAACACTGTCTCAACCTGACAATTAAACACAGTCACAACATGACAAATGAACACTTAAACAAAATGATTCTTTTATCGTGGGCACCCACACATTTTTGTTTTCTCAAAAAACATGATTCTTCTATCGTGGGTCTACAAAAATCTTGCTTTTTTCTCAAACCAGATAATTCTTGTATCTTGGGCACCCAAACATCTTGCATTTTTTCAAACAACTTGATTCTTGTATCGTAGGCACCCAAACATCTTGTCTTTTTAAAAATATAATTACCCTTTTAAGGTAAGCATCCAAACATCTTGTGTATTTTCTAACAACATGGTTATTTGTTGTTGGTCTACCAAATAACGTTTTTTCTCTCAAACAACATGATTATTTTTTCTTGGGCACCCAAAAAATCTTGTGTTTTCTCAAACAAGATGGTTTTTCTATCGTGGACACCAAAACATCTTGTGTATTCTCAAGCAACATGATTATTTCATTTTGGTATACCAAATATCTCGTTTTTCTCATACAAAACTATTCCTTTATCGTGGTCGCTCAAACATTTTGTCTTTTTAAAAGCAACATGATTCTTTTAAGGTAAGTATCCAAATACCTTTTTTATTCTGAAACAACGTGATTATTTGATGTCAGTCTACCAAATATCATATTTCTCTCAAACAACATGATTCTTTTATCGTGGGCACCCAAACATATTGTGTTTGCTCAAACAGCATGACTCTTTTATCATGGGCACCCAAACATCTTGTCTTTTTAAAAACAACATGATTATTTGATGTAAGTCTACCAAATATCATTTTTCGCTCAAACAACATGGTTCTTTTATCGTTGGTACCCATACATCTTGTCTTTGCTCAAACAACATTACTCTTTTATCGTAGGCACCCAAACATATTGTCTGTTTTAAAACAACATGATTATTTGATGTAAGTCTACCAAATATCATATTTCTCTCAAACAACATGATTCTTTTATCGGGGGCACCCAAACATATTGTCTGTTTTAAAACAACATGATTATTTGATGTAAGTCTACCAAATATCATATTTCTCTCAAACAACATGATTCTTTTATCGGGGGCACCCAAACATATTGTCTTTTTAAAAGAACATGATTATTTGATTTGTGTGTACCAAATATCTTTTTTTTTCTTAAACAACATGATTCTTGTGTCGTTGACACCCAAACATCTTGTGTTTTCTCATACATCAACTTGATTATTTTATCATCGAGGGCACCCAAGGATTTATTTTTCATCACATGTCAAACACAATAAGACTTGAAATCGGTGAACATAATAAAAACATAAAATCACACGTGTCTAGGGACTTTAGCGTTATAAGCCCTCTATAAAAATTGTACGGTCTCCTTGATAGTCCCATGTTTATGAGTAGTCTATCATTTACTAGGTGACTGATGAATTTAACTGTCCATTCTTGATTTCGTTTATATTTCTTCTTCATAAATTGAAATGTATGAGAGGTACCAAAAAAAAACGTAAATTTCCCCACTTCCAGTTGTCCAAAGCTTGAACGAATTCCATTTGTTTTAATGTTATTGACACTGCCCTTGCTCCACTTCATGCAAAACCCTACGACCCCCTTCAATACTCCATCCGTGTCCCACTTTACATCTATTGCACGCCCCCCCCTCCCCTTTCAGCATGGCACCCCCTGTCCCACCTCACTGAGCGTCTGCCCCCTCCATACCACACGCTACTGCACGCCCCACCTCAACCTTCCAACGCTTGACCCACCTCAACACGCCACTGCGTAGCCCCACCACCCCTCCCCCCCCCCACCGTTCACCCCCCCCCCCCCCCCCCTCCCCCCCCAATCTTCAAACCCCCACACCACACTGAATTCAAGAGAGTCCAGGACATGCCGTCGTTTCTGTAGCAGATTTAAAAAAAAAAAAGTTTCTCTGATGAGAGAGCTGCCGTCCCTTTGCTGTGGTCGAAGGTATGCGTGCGTTTCCGTGCTGTATTCGATTCAATCTTTTGAAACCTTGGATTTTCTCAACCTTGTTTACATTTTTCTCGGTGTAGCTATAGGCTTGACTGTTGAAATGTGTATAGTGTTTACTTAGCTTTTTCCACGGTCATTTGCCCAAGCTTTAAGTTACGCCTCAACTTTCAGGACACGGCGTGGAATAGGATGTGCTCATTGTATCTGTAAGTGTAACTTCTGATGTTATTATTTTTTTTTATTTGGTGTGTGTGTCTGTGTGTGACTGGGACAGTGTGGAAATACATTCAAACACACAATTTCTTAAACATAACGATTCCAGGCGTGACACTGACGTGTCGTTCTTCTCAGACACCCAACACCTTTTGGCATTCATTTTTATATCAGTTTATTCGATGCACCACCAAGCAGTTATTCAAATAAAGCCAAGATGCGTCACATCAGCTACGTAACATTAGTGTAAAGTTGCCTAGGGAGAGAGGGAGGGTGGAGGAGGGGGAGTTAGGGCGTGCGGAGGGGGCGTTCCACCCCAGGTGGCATTATATAGAGGGGTGACATTTTCGGCCGAATGGAGAGTTTTAGCTTAAGGGAGAGGCGACAAAAGGCTTGACCCGCCCCGGGGTGGCACTAACCCTGGCTACCCCACGCCCACTGCCTCGCTTGGAGGTGGGTGCTGACTAAATGAGTGTAATTTTTATATATGTAGCACAATTATCGTTTGACCCAGGTGAGGAAAAATTTGGGAAAACATTTTAGGGACGTGATATGTTCCGTTCGGTTATTTCATTAGGTGTACGCTGTGCTTCCTGTTCACTGCTAGTGGATTGCTGCTAGCGAATTACAGCTAGCGGATAACTGCTTGTGGATTACTGCCATGAAGTGACTTTATTCCAGTATATTAAAAAATAGAGTAATTAGAGACATTAAACTAATTATTGTGTAGCTTTAATCCCGATGTTTTCTTGTGCCCCCCCCCTTTCCCCCAAACCCTAGACACCGCAGCTATTTCCTGGATGCGCCTCTGTGACAGTGTGTGCCACTTTGTGCCTGCTGGCCTCATACCTGTCAAATGTTTGGTGGTTTTATCACCGGGGGTAAACCAGGTCTCGTGCACTCTAACTCTAACAAACCTTTGGGTGGAGGATGGCGCTGTGGGGGTTTTACCATGGGTTCTCATGTTAAATGGACAAGACCTTCAGAGAGTTTATGTTTAATGGGTCACCTGGCCCGGGGAAGAGGGGGGAGGGGGTTACCATGGGTTCTCATTGGTAGTGTTACGTGGACAAGACCTTCAGAGAGTTCATGTTTATGGGTGACCTGGTCCCGGGGGGGGGTAGTGGGGGTTGGGGGGGATACAAAAAAGGGAGGGGGGGGGGCTACCTTTTTTCCTATTAACACGATATTAAAAAGCCCTATATTTGTCGACGTTGGCGGTTTCAGTAAATGGCTGTGAATTGTAGGTGTAGGTTTAAGTTAACAAAGGAGTTGGGGTGGGAAAGGGGGGGGGGGTCAAATTAGTCAAGTAGATGGAATGTGTTAGTGTTAATGCATCGGGCAAAGATTTAAAAAATGGAACATTTCTGTTACTATTTCCTGGTCAAGTTAACCGTCTTGTTGGGCTTTCGGGTAATATCAACTGCCTCAAACCTCGAACCCAAACAGCTCTTTGTAATCTAGTTTGGCATCTTGGGTGGTATCTAATGCTAATGATTCTTTACAGTTTTGGGGGTCGTTTTTGTTTTTGTTTTGTTCTTTTGATGTCTTTAAATCAATTGATCAACATTGTTTTTAAGTATATTTGTTATTTTATAGTAAATTATTGGTAGTCCCATGGTCGGTCCCTTGGTCCCAGAGTTGTACTCAGTGCTGGTCCCATTATCGTTCCCTTGGTCCCAAAGTTGTTCTCAGTGCTGGTGCCATTGTCGGTCCCTTGGTCCCAAAGTTGTACTCAGTGCTGGTGCCATTGTCGGTCCCTTGGTCCCAAAGTTGTACTCAGTGCTGGTCCCATTGTCGGTCCCTTGGTCCCAAAGTTGTACTCAGTGCTGGCGCCATTGTCGGTCCCTTGGTCCCAAAGTTGTTCTCCGTGCTGGTCCCTAGCGCTCGTTGGCTCCATTATTTAACTACTTGTGCACTGTTAAAGGAAAAAAAACAATATTTAAACCAACATCAGCAATTGAAGGATTGTACCCAAAAAAAAGTCTCATAAAATATGTCACAGTATATGTTTAGAACTAGTATGGAGTCGTTTACGTTATGGTATGGTAGTGTCGGTCTGTTTTTTAAGCCATCATTTTACTTTAAGTTCATTGAAATAAGCAAGAGACGGCTCATTGGTGTCGAGGTTCGTTCCTCGCTTGGTGTTTCATGTCTGCGCGTGCCTGCCTGTGGTATTTGTAGAATGGATTTACATTAATATTCCAACATTCAGTAATAGGATTTATCCTTGTCATTAGTTACCTTTGTTGAGCATGAAGCCCATCAACTTCAACACGTTTGTTACAATGCGTCTATCATGTCATAAATTATAACTTCCGCATGGCATTTAGTATGACAATGACGCCCCGTGTCATGAACGCTGGTGGTGCGTGAGAGCACCAAGTGAGCAGTTATGTGCAGCCAGCCACGTGTAGACCTAGGGTGAGCTGGTCTTTTCTCAGGCAATAATCTACCTTCTACCTGTCGGCTTTAGCATCACGCAATCTACCGGGTGGCGCGAATTTTCTGGAAGGGGCCTCACTCACACGAGTCAATGTGGCGGTGCTTTCATGCGGGTGGGGGTTTCAGTACTGCTAGCGTTTTAATACGGTGGTGTTTCAACACTGTGGGGGTTTCAATATGGTGGGGTTTCAATATGGTGGGGTTTCAATATGGTGGGGTTTCAATATGGTGGGGTTTCAATATGGTGGGGTTTCAACACGGGGTTTCAACACGGTGGGGTTTCAATATGGTGGAGTTTCAATATAGTGGGGTTTCAATGAGGTTCAAGCTTCAATACAGTGGGGTTTCAATATGGTGGGGTTTCAACATGGTTGGGTTTCAACACGGTGTGGTTTCAACACGGAGGGGTTTCAATATGGTGGCGTTTCAATGAGGTTCGAGCTTCAATACAGTGGGGTTTCAATGCAGTGGAATTTCATTACGGTGGAATTTCAATGCGGTCAGGTTTCAATGCAGTTGGGGTTTCGGGGTCATTCAATGCCCCTTGTCATAAATTTGATCAGTGTTTATCAGAAGAAAAGAAATTCCTTTGCTTCTTCAGTTTGACCACTTTGGGGGAAAATAGAACCTTCGGACTTCACATGAAACAGTCTGACTGGAGCCCTAGAACTAGATGTAATTTGATGGACAGAGTTTGGTCATGAGGTAGGGCCGAAACTGTTGGTCGTTGCCCTGGGTATAATTCGAATTCTAGAGTTGAGTCATAGCATACTGCCCAAACTGTTGGTGGGAGTCGCAGACCGACACACTTTCTGGATGTTCGTCAAAAAAGAGAATGTGCCTTGAAATATCCGCCACGTGATTTTCGTCTTATAAGAATGTCTAATCTTTTTACAATGGAACATTAAATTGACTTAAGTGTTTATTTTACTTCGCTTTTTCTAATGTTATGCACTGTTCTTCAAGAGTGTGGATTGGTGTGTTTATGAACGACCTATCAGGGGAGCAAGGAGATGCTTGTATCGATCTTATACAGGGGTTTGGAACCAGGGCAGAATTATAGTCTTTTAGAGGCTCACGGCTAACAGAGCAATATTTCTGTCTTTTAGATGCTCGCGGCTAACAGAGCAAGATCTCTGTCTTTTAGAGGCTCACAGAGCAAGATCTCCGTCTTTAAAAAACAACCTTCCAAAGTGCTTGAATCCGTTGCTTACAGCCGGCATGCATCCCTTAATGTAGGTCTATGCAAGCCCCACTTACGATTATAAAGCATACACCTTCAAGAAGAGTCACTCTATTTCTGGTATAGAATTGTTCTAATGACCCTCTATAATGTGGCGCTTTAAAAAATATCAATTTTGTGACTTCTGATTAACGCAATAAATTACACGAATTTCAACCCAATCCCCCCCCCTCCCCCAAATCATATGTAAAAGTAGAAGAAAAGACAGAAAGCAAAAAAACCAACACAATCTGGAATGAGAAATGAGGCAAGGGCTCTTACATACGAAAGACTTTTTAGAATTGAGTCATCTTACATACATATCAGCGGGCGTATAGCAATAAATTAGCGGGTTTCGATTTTCATTTTTCTTTTTCCTAAGGCCATGCGCTTACTAAGCAGACTGGGATTGTCTTTGCATTACATCTATTCAAAATGAGGCAGCTATGAACAACTTTAAATATTGAGAACACGGTATGAACACAGCATGAATAACGCTACGGGACAATGCAAAGAACGTTTCGGCTGAAACCCTTGTGCACCAAACACTTCAGTAACAAAAGGAGAGAGAATAAGAAGATGTGATTTTTATCGGATAAATAGAAAAATGGGACAGGGATAGCGATTAAATTGTAAGATTTCTATTATGTATTACTTATATAGCCTAAATTTCGAATACATACCTTTTGTTGCTAATTTACTATCCGTAGAGTAGTAATGGTTCGAGGCCGACCGACTTTCGATTTCGGCGCCGAAAGTTGCCGTATTCGGCGTAGTTTCGGCCGAAACAGAAAAAAATTAACTTTCGCCGACCGAATTTCGATTTTGGTTTTGGTACCGAAAGTTGCCGTATTCGGCGCAGTTTCGGTTTGGGCCGAAACAGAAAATTTAACTTTCGGTTTCGGCCGAAAGTGATTTAGTCTTTCTGTCTTCTACCAGAAGTCAGACTCTAACTCAACTGTCTGTCTTTTTACAGCTACATTCATGTTTCAGTCGACACCTGAAGACTTGCAAGCCCCCTCCCCCCCCCTCACCTCCCACCCTCACCTTAGACTACTGTAAGCATCGGTGCATTACTAGTAACTTACATTACAATCAACCACCTTAGTGTTTGCAAACCCGAGCGATTGGCGTGATGCCTTTCGATTAACTTTGTATAAAACAACAACAAAACAACAACTACTCGCCGGACGAGATTCGAAGGCCCGCATCCCTTGGCCTATCTATACGGCGTCCACTCAAGACACTGAAACACGGTGAGTCACGTGTGAGGACAATTAGCTGTCCTTGTGAGTCTTCGAATCGCACCAGGAATGTCTCTCTGTTTGTTTGACGTGCTGCACTTTTTGTAATGGCCGCGCTCTCTCTCTCTCTCAACATCTCTCTCTCTCTCAACATCTCTCTCTCTCTCAACATCTCTCTCTCTCTCTCTCTCTCTCCATCTCTCTCTCTCTCTCCCCCTCTCTCTCCCTCTCACCCTCTCTCTCTCTCTCTATATCTCTCTCTCTCTCTCTCTCGCCATCTCTCTCTCTCTCTCTCTCTCTCTTCATCTCTCTCTCTCTCTCTCTCTCTCCCTCTCTCTCTCTCTCTCTCTCTCCATCTCTCTCTCTCTCTCTCTCTCTCTCAACATCTCTCTCTCTCTCTCTCTCTCTCAACATCTCTCTCTCTCTCTCGACATCTCTCTCTCAACATCTCTCTCAACATCTCTCTCTCAACATCTCTCTCTCTCTC
>CAXITT010000896.1:231871-245809 GCA_964033795.1 Lymnaea stagnalis | reverse complement strand
TATATATATATATATATATATATATAATGCCATGTGTTCTCAAACTATGAAATAAATGAGACCTTTCTCTTACCGTTATCAGGCGTATACACAGTCATAATTGGGGGTTTGGTATCTGCTCCCTACTTTGCTCCCCTTTGTCAAAGTAGGACTTAATAGGGGGAGTCTGTTCTGTTATGAACGCCCATTGACAATTGAAAACGAGCCGACACTAAGTTACTAATAACGTTACAGTGTTGCCGAGGTGTCCTCTCAGTCTACACAGGAGACTCCACGTCTTATCTGCCGCTGACCGCTGTTGTGCCACCCTCCTCCCCGGTCCATCCCGTGCCCATTCGTCCATGTCCGCCACTGACATCGCCAACCTCGCGGTCTTTGCTTTGTTTCAGTCTCCCATCAAATCAACGATTCTCGCTATCTTAAACAGCGTCATGTGAGCCTGGCGTTTAACACAGTACAGGCATGACACCCGGGGCCCTGGTTCAAAGGCTACGACGACCACCTCTTCTAATCCCAATCTGTTTGTCCGAACAAATGGACCGGCTGACGATACCGGCCTGTCTGACACTGACCTTTTGTCTCGTTTACCTGTCTCGCCCGGACGTGTTTTTTTTGTTTGTTTTTTTTTTGGGGGGGGGGGTGTAAATCAGTGTGGCGCCCCTGACCTGTTCAACTTTGTTTAGCTCGGTGTAAAAAAACAGGTGCCGTTGTCGCCATTGTTTGTACGTGGAAGAATTTTCTGGAAGAGTCCGTGCGTCTACCAAACGTGGAGCTGGTCATAGACTCTCTTATAAGATTTTCACGTCTTGCATTCGTGGTCAACGCCTCTGACATAATTGTTACTTTGAGGAAAACAGGAAAGGAGTAAAACAAAATCTGGGTAAACTCATATTTTTTTTCTGTTGTTTGTTCGCCGACGAAGGCTTCCTGGCTACACACGTTCGTTGTTTTGTTGCGTTCCTTGTCTTTTCAGGTTTCCCCATACTTTGTGTCACTCATTTCCTTTTTTTTGCTAACCTGATTGCAGTCTCTCCCCCCTTATTACCATGACAATATGACAGTCGCACATTACCTTTTATTTAGTTGATAGTTTTCGCTGTCGTTGTTATTGCGGTCGTACTTATTGCTGCCGTACTTATTGCTGTTGCCGTCCAATGATAACGGTATTTCGATCAGTACAGAATATTATGCTATAACAAGGAGACGAAATGCGCGGGGGGGGGGGTTGCTAACAAACTGTCCCCTTTTGGGTTTTTGTCACGTAATCATCAACCAAAAATCCCGACCCAGCAGCCTCTTGGGTTGGGCATATGGCACAGTTGTCAGGTAATCAGACGTATATTTATACAAATGAGTTAATTTTGTTTCATATTCTGAAGACATTGAATTTTAGTGTAAAAGGTTTAAGATAAACAGAACAGTAAAATGGTTTAAAGCACAACTATAGAAAATAATAATAATAAAAAACACAAACAGTTTGTACAAACACGTATTTCCGTTATCAAATGTCGTCAGTGACAATTTACAGGTGAACTGCCTAAACCTTGTTGACTTCATGCCAATATGCCCTCCGGGTGTCAGGTGAAAATGGTCTGGATCTCTGTGAAGGTGATTGCGGCATATCAAGTAGATCGAGGCGTAGTCGTAGTAGTAGTAGAGTGTAAGAATACATATGCGCTGCCGCACAAACATGCATGCCCGGTGTTGCTGGAACTGTCTGTAAAGCTATCAAGACGCATGTAGGGATGCATAATACAAATAGTTTTCTACAAACTCACGGCCGGCGTACCGTTGGACGGGGACAACTGCCATTGTGTTGTGGCCCCGGATTCATCAAGAGTTATTTCCTGGTGGGAGAAGTCGGTGTTGTCATCAAAATCATGTATAACTAGAACGTATGACCCGGTGTTACCACGGAAGTAATGGTAGGCATACTGCGCCGTTTTCTACCCCTAATGGCAAAGTCTCGCAACATCTAAAATCAAACCTTTAGGCATGTAGCATAATCGGGTTTGAAGTGTGTATCCTCATGAAAAGAAAATACGACAATTTTCAACGTCCTCGAAATATATACTTAGGAAATAGTAAGTCAAACTTTATCGATCAAGTATCAATTTTGGAGGTTTACGTCTCTAACAATTAGTTTTTTTAAATATTTCCCCCCTTTATAGTTCAAGCTTCCACATACGTTGTTTCACCATATACTTCACATATCAACCATCATCCATACATTAGCACTTCAAATGTGGCTGGAGACCTCGAGGGCAGTCATCACTTTATTTTCTGCACTTAAATGTTTTCCTCTATCCATTTCATGCCTACGCTGACCACATCCCATCAAAACAACATCAAGAAGCCCTGATCAGGCGTGCTTAGCATGTCCTTGAATCACCCCAGCGCTATCCTATGTTTGGAAGTCTGGAGTGTAATCTCTTATGTCAGCGGCTCTCAACCTGTGGGTCGCGACTCCTTTGGGGGGTTGAACGACCCTTTCACAGGGGTCACCTGTGACCATAGGAAAACCCATACACTCTACAGTTATGAAGTAACAACGAACATATTTTTGTGGCTGGGAGTCGCCACACCATGAGGAACGGTATTAAAGGGTTGCGGCATTAGAAAAGATGAGAACCACTGTCTTGTGTCGTCCCGGCGACCTGACCTGTAGTAAGCCTGTACAGATTCGGACGGGTTACAAAATACTCCACATTTCAACGAAAGGCTTGAAATGATTTCCCTTAAAATTCAATAAAAGTACGATTGATGATATCGTTAGTTAAAGTAATGTTTGAATGCAGCTTTTGTTGCCAGGAAATGCAGTAATCTTAGAACATGTGTCAGCTCTCTGGAGATCTGTGCAGTGGGGGGGGGGGGGCAATTTGTTTTTTGTTTGAATTAAAATTTAAAAAAAAAAAACCCAACCCATTACGACGTAGTAGTGGAGCCCATGTGTGGCGGCTCGTGGCAGGCTGACATACATGTCCCTTGTGGATGTAATGTGCACCAGAAGCCCATGTGTGGCGGCTCGTGGCAGGCTGACATACATGTCCCTTGTGGATGTAATGTGCACCAGAAGCCCGGGTTTAAGAGATTATTGTTTGTTTTTTTCTATTTATGTTTTTTTTTTTTTTTTTTGTTTTTGGTGTGGGACGTCTGTAAATGCGGGCTGCTATGACAGATGTAAACAAACAGAAAGTTAAAGACAAGGAAACGGCTGCACAGCATGGTTTCAAATAGCTTCATGCAGCTGTGGGCTGGTAATTGTTTTCCCCCAGGCTTTCTGGAATGAGCGGATCTCACATGAATCTCTTCACTAGCCTCTCCATATCCCGACATTACGCTTTCGGTATCCTTATGTCATATTGTAAAAATAATAACAAAATTTGACGTTTAAAAACGAGACGTTAGTTTTTGAAGATAGTTATTAGAAATTTCAGGATTGCCATGGCCGCGGGAACCACGAGAGTTAAAAAGTCTGAGAAATGCCAGAATTTCCATCTTCTGGCCTCAGGAACCAACAGGTTCAAAGCAAGGATAGGGGAGTTAAAAAAGGATAATAGTTATCCTCCAACTTGTCAAAAGACGTGGCGTGTGAGAGGTTCATCTTTGTGTCAAAAGATATAACTAAAAACATGACGCGAACATTTTTTTTGTGTGTGTGTCTTCCCGGACATGGATTCCTTTCTTGAATAAGAATATTTCCATGAAATATAAACAGATGGATTTTGTTATATATGGCTATGATTATGTCCGTATGTATGTCTTCCACTAACGTTAATTGGCTAATATAAAACGGAGACCACCTCCTCCCACACTCCATTAACGTGAGCTGTTGTAACCATTATCCCCTGGCACGTGCTGTATACATGTGCCGTGGCTGTGCGTGCGGCATCTTCAGCCGCTGGTTATCATAAAACAGACATGCTCATTGGCAGGGGCGTATACTGAAACATTTTGCAATTGCGGGGGGGGGGGGGGGGGGTCAGGATTCTTCACCAATTTATGAAACGGTGAGACAAAGCAGATAAAAAAAACCCAACAAAATCTTGCTTTTGTATGTGTTACGTACTGCTATCAGTACAGAGAAATTAATCTCTTATTTGTCTACATGGCTCTTTGAATAACAGTACACACCAAAAGGACGATACCATGAATTATATACCATAATAAAGAAACCATACCCAAACTGGGGCTTATTACAAATGCTGATTTATTAAGTTAATTTAAAATTACAAAGAAATAAAAACTAAAGCTTCTGACCTGTACCGTTACAATGTTGAAAAAAGGGTACAGAGAGACAGAGAGACAGAGAGAGAGAGAGAGAGAGTAAATATACAAAGCTTCGTCTCGTATTGTGATAGAAAAATTTTTCTCTTGGCTAATTGTCCCTAGGCTTATAATAAGGCTGTTTCAGAGACACTTCTAGAACGGGCTTACCCATTGTATTCCTTTCCCGATAAGTCTCAATATTTCTACAAAATTCTAATTATACAGGCCATAGATTTTTTTTTTAGTTGTAAACAATGTCAATGGAGACTATTTTTAATAAGCCACACCCAAAACGCGGTGTCGAACTTGGGGTCAGCTAATGTCCATTCACGGGGAAAGATGGCGTGAACGCGTCTTCTACACGGGTACGGCATGCGTACAATGACATCACATTCGGAGGAGACAAAACCCCTTTGCGCAAACTTGCCAAGATCTCCCATTGAGAGATCCAGCACAGTGGGGCAGTTACGTCTGATGATATGAACAGGGGGACCTCTGTCTCATTATAGTTGCATTATATTAATATCATAGTTGCATTGGTTTTCAATTTTTTTAGTTAGCTTTTTTTTCCTGGTTATTTCGTGGGCTACATTTGACCACGCTTACCGTCACCGAGTTATAGACACTCATTTCCGCCGCCTAGGGTGTCATTCCGCCGCCTAGGGTGTCATTCCGCCCTTAGGGTGTCTTTCCGCCGCTTAGGGTGTAATTTCGCAGTTTGGGGTGTCATTCGGCCACTTAGGGTGTCATTCGGCCACTTAGGGTGTCATTCCGCCGCCTAGGGTGTCATTCCGCCGCTGATGGTGTCATTCCGCCGCGTAGGGTGTCAGACGCCAAGATTGAAGGTGGCGAAATATGTGGCAGTACAGATTACTGTGCTTAAAAAAACAAAAAAACTTCTAAATTGGTTTGATGACAATATTTAGTATAGAAATATCAATGAGAAGCTAGTTTTCTTTTTTTTTTTTTTTTTTTTTTTTTTTTGTTTGATAGGCCGGGTAGGGGATGGTATAAGATTATAGAAGAAAGGTAGCGACCTGGACTTTGGAATTGTAAAAATCCGTTACAGTAATAACTATTGAAAATAAGTTATTTGGTAAAAAATTACTCCCCCCCCCCTCTCACTACATGATTTATTTTTGTTTGATAGGCCGGGTAGGGGATGGTATAAGATTATAGAAGAAAGGTAGCGACCTGGACTTTGGCATTGTAAAAATCCGTTACAGTAATAACTATTGAAAATAAGTTATTTGGTAAAAAATTACTCCCCCCCCCCTCTCACTACATGATTTATATTTGTGATATAAATAAAGGAGAACATTGACCTGCTCTGAATCTAAAGGGATATATACCATAGCGAAGGCTCATTTGGACACAATGGGATTTAACATGACACACGTTTCTGCGTTAGGGTGGTTCGTGAGAGATATCGCCCTTCTCATTGACTTGACCGCTAGAAGTCGTCTTTATTTTATGGCATGCGCCGCCCCTACCGTGACGTCAGAGCCATTAACTTGTCGCTGTTAACATAATTATTCGCAGCACCGTCTTGTTAACATAATTATTCGCAGCACCGTCTTGTTAACATAATTATTCGCAGCACCGTCTTGTTAACATAATTATTCGCAGCACCGTCTTGTTAACATAATTATTCACAGCACCGTCTTGTTAACATAATTATTCACAGCACCGTCTTGTTAACATATTTATTCACAGCACCGTCTTGTTAACATAATTATTGGCAGCACCGTCTTGAGCAATCGCAACAAGTGTTTGGTTCCAGGGTCATTGCCATGTTGGAGCTGAAAGAGCCCCGGCAAGAGATCCCTTCTTCGATTGAGTCCAAGCAAAGTGCATGGCAGGTGGCCCGATTTTCATTTCTCTTGTGCATTCTTTGTTCCTGGACATTTTCAATAAGACGTTGAGAAAGTCACCAAAAATCTGGGTCCTCTCACGCCCACTCCGACAGCGGCAGTGTATCTCGTTCAAGTGCGACCACTTTAGTGTCATGGCGTGGGGTGTGCCAAAGATGCCCCCCACCCCCCCACCCCCGCCCCAGAATTTGCGACTTCATCAAAGCGAGTTACTTCATTATTTTTTAAATTTTATTTGCAAGTATTCAAATACAAACATTTTGTACTCTTCTGATCGACCGAGGAGTTGTAAATTTCGAAGCAAGCCGTTATCAGAACAACTATGAGTCTAGGTTGGCGTGCTTAAATGTGCTAGATTGTAGGAAAGAAGTCGCAGGAAAAAAAGTCACAATATATGTTTCATATAAACTCTTTAAGTGTCAGTGTTAAGGAAATTATATTTGTAAGCCCATAAATATGTTTATTTACACAGTAAATATAAAACAGTTATAGAAAATAGCCGTGGCTTATTCTGATCGCGTTTTGATTCTCGTTTGGGATTAAATATGTGTTTGTCATGTATTTTATAGTATACATACTATAATTCATACATTTATTGATATAATTTATTATATGCAGTTATACATGCGTGTGTGTGATATTTGTATTATGTATACATATTATAACCACTATAACTAATTAATTATATTAATTATATGCTTCATTCAAAGCTATGTAGTACATAGCTATGGAAGACTCTAATAAACACGACTACAACAGCTTGAATAACAATGAATGGTAGTAAGCGATTGGTTCTCGTCCATATTGTCACTTGATTCTCCCGTCTGATCGCACCGACGTGTCTCACATAGTGAGTAAGGCATCAAAAGAAAGCAAGGGGCATACATTATTGCTCTAGTGTTCTGATAGCTCTATGCACACACGTTATCAATGACCTCAAAGGGGTCAATACGCCTTTGGACGGAAAGATATACAAATTATTTTGTTCCCCAAACTTATAAGAAAGGTGGTCCCCGGTTGTTGTACAAGTACAATGACATACCTGTCATCACACTAAAACTCATTATTGTCATTAAGGGAGTGTGGTCGGATATCTGATTTTTTTTTTTTTCTGTGAATTTTTTGTCAGAATCGTTGAAATTTGAGCGACTGGGACTTGGGTGGTTGCCACACTATTATTGAACTCCCGTGGCCTTAAAATGACGCTGCTCTAATCAATAATCTATAAATGCCATGTTAGTGCTCTCTCGGCTCTGGAAATGTCACAGTGACCAGATAACGTTTCATCTCACTCCTGTGACCGCAGAAAAAGGGACTGTCTGGTCGGAAATGGGAATTTTTTAAAAATGATACATGTTGTTAGTGTTTCTTGCTCTAAAGACTGTGGTGTTGGGGGGAGGGGGGTTGGGGGGGGGTTGTTGTTTTTGTGTACGTGTTCTATAATTAAATGTATAATGTGTTCCACGATCCCCATAGCGATACATATATATATAATAAGTGGAGTATCCTGATATAGGATACTCAATCAGGGATTCGCTTGTTGGGGAAGATGACCATTTAGCGATATGCCCATTCGGGAATATGACCATTTAGCGATATGCCCATTCGGGAATATGACCATTTAGTGATATGCCCATTCGGGAATATGACCGTTTAGTGATATGCCCATTCGGGAATATGACCATTTAGTGATATGCCCATTCAGGAATATGACCATTTAGTGATATGTCCATTCGGGAATATGACCATTTAGCGATATGCCCATTCGGGAATATGACCATTTAGTGATTGCCCATTCGGGAATATGACCATTTTGTGATATGCCCATTAGGGAATATGACCATTTAACGATATGCCCATTAAGGAATATGACCATTTAGTGATATGCCCATTCGGGAATATGACCATTTAACGATATGCCCATTCGGGAATATGACCATTTAGTGATATGCCCCTTCAGGAATTGGACTATTCAGATGCATCCCCACGAAACTGATAGATGGTCATTGCTTTTTGTTTAATGTGCATACCGTATAGCCATAATTATGACCATAATTATACACGCATGCGTCAGCTCGTTTCACTTTCACTGTCTCGATCAGCTTTAAAAAAAAATGAATATACAGTATTTGAACATGAACGCTATAGTGTGAAGCCGCGAAAGTCGAAGCACGAAGCGGCGAGGGTCGACTATAATGGGATCAGGTCCCACTTTCTTCTCTTACCATTGTGACCGGAAATGATGCGCCACGAATGCCCGTCGCTCTGCAAAACCTACAAAAGTAACCCCCACACCCGAAATAAATAGATAAATAAATAATTAAATAAATAGTGTTTTAAAAAATTAATTGATTTGAAAAAAATGTGTCTGTGACGTCAGAGATGACATAACCTCACCACTAACGATCAAGTGTGAAGCAAAGCGGCCGGGTGCAGGACATGGCAGTTTTTTTTTTTAAAATGTCTGCACATCTCTTGAACTCCCGCCCAGCTACATAAAAGTAAAGGCCTCTTTAGTCGATGCAAAAGGGTTTTCTTTTATACTTACTTATGCCTTTTACCCCGTCTGGGGGCATAGGCCGTTTACAAGAATTTTCCATTCATTTCGGTCCTGTGCTTTCCTTTCCAGTTGCTTCAAGGTGTATGCCATCCTTTTTCTGCATCTACCTCATGTCTGCATGTATTTTTAGGCCTTCCTTTCTTTTCACCTTGTGTATTACATGTTAGGGCTTGTCTGGTGATGTTATCTGGTTGTTTGCGGAGAGTGTGCCCTATTCACCTCCATTTTTTCCTTATGATGTCTTCAGTAATAGGCTGCCATTTTCTGTAAATCTTTGTAGGCGATGGTGTTTGGCCATTTGATGTTCAGGATCTTTCTAAGGCACGTGTTTATAAAGGTCTGTACTTCCTTGGTAATGCTCGCTGTTCTCCACGTTTCGGCCCCATAGAGTAGGACGGAGGAGACAATGCCACGTATTTGTCCTCCGTGTGATGTAACTAGTGTGGCCCGGATGAAGGCAACTAATCTAAGTTTGTTGAACACTGTTTAGTCTGAATAAAACTAATCATAATGAAAGCCCATTTCTATATGGCAGACTTAACCCTACACTCCACTGGGACATTACGATATTAAAGCTACTGATATTATTAATTGAAAAAAAACCTATGTATCTCGTCATCTGGAAGAGACACACATCAGCCTGTTACCCAATCCAGGTTACTGGAGTAACCCATGCCAAGTTGTTGGAGTAACCCAATCCAAGTTACGGGAGTAACCCAATCCAAGTTACGGGAGTAACCCAAGCCAAGTTACTGGAGTAGCCCAAGCCAAGCTCCTGGAGTAACCCAAGCCAAGTTACCGGAGTAACCCAAGTCAAGTTACAGGAGTAACCCAAGCCAAGTTACAGGAGTAACCCAAGCCTTGTTACAGGAGTAACCCTAGCCTTGCTACTGGTAGTATCAGGATGTGTGGACATACCTCTGGTTTTCGGTTGCATGTTCAGGGTTTAGTGCACGCCGAGAGGTCACTGTTTAAGTTTCAGCTGTGCAGCAGGCAGGTTATTGAAAGTGTTTTCTCCCACATTCCTTTGTCCTCGGGGACACACAACACTTGTTCGTACAATGGGGTTTGGGAATTTTTAATTTTTTTGAGATGGAAATGGAGATTTTCACATTCCCCCCCCTTTTTTTTTTCTTCTCCTAACCTATTTTTATCATCCTCTTTCCGCGGCCACCCATTTAACAAAAATATTTTTGAAATGGCTGGAGATAATCATGATATCAGGATTTTACAAGTTTTGTTTACCCAGGTTTGGTGTTGGGCAGGGTTGAATCATCTGTCTGACAGCAGACGGAAGGGCATGGAGCATGTCCATGGATACATTTACAGAACCGCTGCCTTGAATGGTCAACAATGTTCCAAAACATATCCCTCCCCCCCCCCCCCAATAAAACCGTAACTAACGGGAGTCAAAATCCTCGCATCCTGCTCCTGACCAGGTCACCGTGACTTGGTACGCGCCCAGGGTCATTGCTGCCTTGAATGGTCAACAATGTTCCAAAACATATCCCTCTCCCCCCCCCCCAATAAAACCGTAACTAACGGGAGTCAAAATCCTCGCATCCTGCTCCTGACCAGGTCACCGTGACTTGGTACGCGCCCAGGGTCATCACCCCGTTTGTGTGTGGGTCGAGGTGGAGTTATCACCCCTCATTTCTCCTGGTGACTTGGACCGCTTGGCAAACAAACCACGTGCCGTGAATTGTGTCTGCTACGTCCAATGTGGATTATGTGGGTAGGGGTGGGGGTTAACATCAGGGCTTTGGGGCCGGCACTTTATCTTGGGCTCTGTGGGGGTTCTCTGTTGTGCCGGCCCTAGCACCACCCTCAGGGGCAGATGCCCGAAAATAACCAGGGTACTGCAAAATAGACATTGTCCTATATTTTTAAGATACTAAGTATTAAAATACAGTACCCACCTCTGGGATCCGACAACGATTTCTTAAAATATATATATATTTGCCTAGGGAAAAAAAAAGAAAGAAAGAAATATCCTAAAATAACTGAGATGAGCTGAAATTCTGACATTTTTGAAAAGGTAACACTAATTCAGAATGTTTGTGCAGAAAATTGGCCATATAGATTCTGCTTACCGTGCACTGTTACGTTTTCAAGTATTAGCACATCCTGCTACCTGGAGTTTTGTAATAGGGGTCATAAGAAAGAAGCAGAAATGGTGATTGAACTGGAATTTTGTTATTGTTTTTTTTAACGTCAGTGGTTCCCAAAGTATGGAAAAGTCGCATGCTTACTGGAGATATGCCAGGCCAGATACTAGAGTTAGGCCAGATACTTTCTAGAGAGATAGGCCAAGTGAGTAAACCGAGGTTGATTGATCAATTGCGCGGCCAATAATGATTATTTCACAATGGGTGAACAATAAGATTTGAGGCTCAATTCTTTTGCCAACTTTTCAATACCTTTTGTGTTTTGGGGTTTTTAAAAACAAAATGCAGGTGCATGGATCCCTGGTGCATGGATCCCTGGTGAGACCGGAATGCTACGGTATAATACAGCTGAGGTGTAATATACAGCTTTTATGGAGTAGCTTTCAATCTTTTTAAAATGAGGACTATGCAAATATGTTGAGTGAAAATTGGGAATAGGAAGCGCCAAAGAAAGGTTGCTACCTTTTATCGCTAGAGTTTAACAACAGTGCTACCTTTTATCGCTAGAGTTTAACAGCAGTGCTACCTCTTATCGCTAGAGTTTAACAGCAGTGCTACCTTTTATCACTAGAGTTTAACAACAGTGCTACCTTTTATCGCTAGAGTTTAACAGCAGTGCTACCTCTTATCGCTAGAGTTTAACAGCAGTGCTACCTCTTATCGCTAGAGTTTAACAGCAGTGCTACCTTTTATCGCTAGAGTTTAACAACAGTGCTACCTTTTATCGCTAGAGTTTAACAGCAGTGCTACCTCTTATCGCTAGATTTTAACAGCAGTGCTACCTTTTATCGCTAGAGTTTAACAGCAGTGCTACCTCTTATCGCTAGAGTTTAACAACAGTGCTATCTTTTATCGCTAGAGTTTAACAGCAGTGCTACCTCTTATCGCTAGAGTTTAACAGCAGTGCTACCTTTTATCGCTAGAGTTTAACAACAGTGCTACCTTTTATCGCTAGAGTTTAACAGCAGTGCTACCGTGTTTACATTATAACGTCCCCCGCATCATCGTCTTAGTTCGAAGAGGTGGGTTTCGGTTCCCGGTTCACACTGACCCCGACCCCCTTTAATCCACTGACCTTGCACTGCGCGGCTCTGGCATGCGCGGCTCTGACATGCGCGGCTCGAGGCACATCTTATCTCTCTATCAATCATTTATGTGTGGTTAAAGTAAGGAAATAAAATGCTTCTTTTTTTTTTTTTTCCCCATGTCACCAAAACATTGAGCACAGTAGTTATTTTCACTGAGTGGATTTCTGAGGTGGTGTCTCTTACTCACTCAGGCGTGTAGAGGGATGGCAAGCCATGGGCCCGGGACAAACAAAGGCCCTCACTCCCGAATCTCAGGGACCTGCGAGATTAGTCAATGTTATCACTCACTACTGAATCCAGGGATCTGGGACAAACCAAGTGTCTCACTACCGAATCCAGGGTCCTGAGACTAGCCAAGGTTCTCACTCCTGAATCCATGGGACTGTGGCGAATCAAGGTTCTCACTCCCGAATCCAAGGACCTGAGACAAGTTAAGATTCACACTCCTGAAAGAGTCTTTGTTGGCTAACCATCGTTTTTCATGCCACGGTCTTGAGTCAAGTATGTCTGGCTATTTTGTTTGATTTGGTATCTGAAACATTCAACCAAGTACTGATATCATTCAGCAATGAAGCGCCGACTGGATCTATGCCAGGATCGATCTGGTTTGGTCGGAATCTCAGTCAGACGTGTCTCTCTTGGAAGAACTGTCCGAGAAAGAAAATAAAAATGATTTTCCTTTTTATAACAAATTTATTCACAGTGGATTGGAATTATTATTATTTTTTTTAAATCAACGTTGGATTAGACAACAAATTTATCCACGTTGGATTAGACAACAATTTTATCCACGATGGAATAAAAAAACAAATTTATCCTCGGTGGATTAGACCAGTGGTCCCCAAATGGCGGTCCGTGGACCTTCACCGGTCCACATGCCTAACGCTGCCGGTCCCCATAACATAAATATATATTGTCAAATAGAAATAAAAGTATAAAAATAAATCATGCACCGGTCCCTGGTAAAATTTCGAAACTTGTTCACCGGTCCGCCAAACTTAAACGTTTGGGAACCACTGGATTAGACAACAAATTTATCCACTGTGGATTAGACAACAAATGTATCCACTGTGGATTAAACAACAAATGTATCCACGGTGGATGATACAGCAAATATATCCACTGTCCATTAGATAACATGTGCATCAATTGATTTCTAATTTTTAAACAAAATCTTACACCATGGTTGATCACCGCGGGTTTCGAGGATATATTTATATACAACAGTGGCTGGGAATCTAAGACTCTTTTCATCCAGGCCAGGGAATCGTAACCTTTTCCCCCACGGTCTCCTTGGTGCCGGTCAGACAAAGGCCACTGACCCGTCCTTAAACTTATAGTTTGTAAATCCATCTGGTCAAGTTTCAAAGTAAATGCATCTGGCCAAGTTTCAAAGTAAATGCATCTGGCCAAGTTTCAAAGTAAATGCATCTGGCCAAGTTTCAAAGTAAATGCATCTGACCAAGTTTCAAAGTAAATGCATCTGACCAAGTTTCAAAGTAAATGCATCTGGCCAAGTTTCAAAGTAAATGCATCTGGCCAAGTTTCAAAGTAAATGCATCTGACCAAGTTTCAAAGTAAATGCATCTGACCAAGTTTCAAAGTAAATGCATCTGGCCAAGTTTCAAAGTAAATGCATCTGGCCAAGTTTCAAAGTAAATGCATCTGACCAAGTTTCAAAGTAAATGCATCTGACCAAGTTTCAAAGTAAATGCATCTGACCAAGTTTCAAAGTAAATGCATCTGACCAAGTTTCAAAGTAAATGCATCTGACCAAGTTTCAAAGTAAATGCATCTGACCAAGTTTCAAAGTAAATGCATCTGACCAAGTTTCAAAGTAAATGCATCTGACCAAGTTTCAAAGTAAATGCATCTGACCAAGTTTCAAAGTAAATGCATCTGACCAAGTTTCAAAGTAAATGCATCTGACCAAGTTTCAAAGTAAATGCATCTGACCAAGTTTCAAAGTAAATGCATCT
>CAXITT010000896.1:216378-231212 GCA_964033795.1 Lymnaea stagnalis | reverse complement strand
ACCTTGCTTGCTCTCTGCTAACCTTCTTCTATATCTGGCATTCACTAAGGAAACAACTCAGGCGATAACATCTGATGATTATAATCTTGTTCTTTATTAGGCTGACACTTCGCTTATACTTTCTCTCATCTCACAACTCTGACTGCCCTCTTCTCATACCGTCAGAGCTCTCCCTGACTGTCTGCTTCTCTGTCCGGCCGCGTTCTGTCCAGTCCTGTCCAGAGGTCCCTATTTATAAGTCCCTGGTCCATAGAGTTTCTTTCCCAGGTCTGTAATCTGACCCACCCGCCCCTTTGATCAGTCAGTCACTACCCCCACCCCTGTCGCCACCAGGTTACCAACCAGTCGTCCCAGGGAAATACCCTGGTCAGATGGCCGGTACCCTGATGTAAGATCTGACGCGCCCGGCCCTTGATCAGTCGGCGCCACCAGGTCCGAACCGGTCAAGGTCCGAACTCTCCACAATATTTACCTCTTTCATGTGCGTTAAGAGTGCATGGTTCACCTCTGACCGCCACTGCCTTTCTCATGTCCGTTAGGATTGTATAGTTCACCACTGACTGCTCCTACCTCTCGCATGTCCGATAGTGAGTGTATGGCTCACCACTGACCGCCACTACCTCTCTCTCATGTCCGATAGTGAGTGTATGGTTCACCACTGACGGCCCCTACCTCTCTCTCATGTCCAATAGTGAGTGTATGGTTCACCACTGACCGCCACTACCTCTCTCTCATGTCCGTTAGGATTGCATAGTTCACCACTGACTGCCCCTACCTCTCATTTTTGTCCGATAGTGAGTGCATAGTTCACCACTGACCACCACTACTTCTCTTATGTCCGATAGTGAGTGTATGGTTCACCATTCACCCCCACTACCTCTCTCTCTCATGTCCGTTAAGATTGCATAGTTCACCACTGAGTGCCCCTACCTCTCTCATGTCCGATAGTGAGTGTATAGTTCACCACTGACCGCCAATACCTCTCTCTCAAGTCCGTCAAGAGTGCATAGTTCATCACTGACCGCCACTACCTCTCTCTCATGTCCGTCAGTGAGTGTATGGTTTACCACTGACCGCCCCTACCTCTCTCTCATGTCCGTCAGTGAGTGTATGGTTCACCATTCACCCCCACTACCTCTCTCTCTCATGTCCGTTAGGATTGCATAGTTCACCACTGAGTGCCCCTACCTCTCTCATGTCCGATAGTGAGTGTATAGTTCACCACTGACCGCCAATACCTCTCTCTCAAGTCCGTCAAGAGTGCATAGTTCATCACTGACCGCCTCTCCCTATCTCTCCTGTCCGTCAGTGAGTGTATGGCTTATCACTGACCGCCCCTCCCCCTATCTCTCATGTCCGTCAGTGAGTGTATGGTTTACCACTGACCGCCCCTACCTCTCTCTCTCATGTCCGTCAGTGAGTGTATGGTTTACACTGACCGCCACTACCTATCTCTCATGTCCGTCAGTGAGTGTATGGTTTACCACTGACCGTCACTACCTATCTCTCATGTCCGTCAGTGAGTGTAGGGGTTACCACTGACCGCCCCTACCTCTCTCTCTCTCATGTCCGTCAGTGAGTGTATGGGTTACCACTGACCGCCACTACCTCTCTCATGTCCGTTAGGAGTGCATAGTTCACCACTGACCGCCACTGCCATTCTAATGTCCGTCAGGGAGTGTATGATTCACCACTGACCACGTCTGCCACACTCACATAAACCTTAAGATTATTTTCTCATTGATCTACCCTCAGCTTGGCGGACACGTCACTTGATCATTTATCACCTAAGGCTTAGTGTGGAAGAAATACGCCTCCGGCGGGGGCATAACAGTATAGAGGGTGTGTCATTTAATGGCGGAAATCTATTAATAGAAAATCCGGGCATACACTATGGCCAATCACATTAAGATATTAATAAAACATCCTGGTACTTCGTTTGGCCAATCTCCCAACAGCTGTTCGGTAATGTGTGCCAGCATAGTGGGTCTCAAACTACACGAAAACGTGTTTACAACTTTATTTTACGAAAGATTATACAAGCAAATTGTTAAGACTATATAAATAAATGGATATACATTGTCAGAAGCTATGTTTTACGAAAACGTTATCTAAAAATAGTAATATTACGTCATGCAATGTGACGTTTTCCGGTCTTAGACATGACCAACCCTATTGATTAAATCAAAGCCTGAACACTACGACTCCGACTCCGCTAGCAGAGTCCACTTTCGGGAATGATGATTTAACACCATGATTTCCCACGGTCAACCTCATCCTTTTTTTTTATTATAAGTCCGCGTCCAGTCCACTCCCCCCCCTCCCACCTCCTCCTCCTTCCAACAGGTGTCTCTGCGTGTGTACACGTCACGTCCTTTTCCCCTCCCTCACCCCTATCCCCCGGGTCTGGCGATAGACGAAAACTTGACGAGACGGCCCGCCACGCTACAGCTGGTAGTTGTAGCGTATGTGAAACCCCCCAAAGTTGTGATCGTGCGAGTGGAACACCGCCCTTCCACCACCCTCTCCCAAACCACCCCGCCACTGAGGATTCTCACGTTGCGCAGAAACCCCATCAAATTTCTTTTATTACTGGTGTTGGTGAGACGAACTGGTTTGATTCAAATGTAAGGCATGTGTGTGGACTCAGTGTTGGCAAATCTTTCGAACCCTCACCCAAACGTCTTGACCTAAAAAAGGTATAATAATGTATAGAGTGAGTCAGTTTTTTTCATCCACAAGTTGACCATGCGAGGCATTTTTACAAGGACGGTACCCAGGTTCTGACCTTTCTCCTCGTCGGTGGTGAGCTGAACCCCTACAGAATTAAAAAATAGTTAATTTCTTTAAGTTTTCAAAAGATCGAGTTACCTGATATCCGGGCATTTGCTGATTTGCGGATCCGCCCATGGCGCCAACGGCCTAATTTCACATTTTTAAATGTCCTGGTTTTGGTGGTTTTTTTTTTTTTTTTTTAAATTTAAATTTAAAAAATTAAATGGTCACCTTTTTCATCCGCCTTTTCGTTTTCTCAAACGAAAACAACCAACGTGACGTCATCAGCCCGCGTTGGGGGCTTGTTCAAAAATCCGACACTTATTTTTTTTATTAAAAAAAATGTAAATTAATTATTAAAAAAATACAAACGCGCGTGCCATTATTGATTAAATGATCGATTGTGTTCAGATTGTGTCCAGATCTTATCCGTGTGTTTAAACATAAACAACGATGTAGAGAACAGCTACAAAAAATTTATTTTCGTTTAACAGGAAATACGTTTTTGGATTTTACTTTACGTAAACAAAGAAAAGAGAGAGAAAAAACCCATCAATTCCTCAGCAAACCTGTTTGTGTTTGATTATAGTTTGTGTTTGTTGGGGGACGAGTTTTTATTTTACGCACCTAGGTGTGTCTTGTTAAGTGGNGGCGTGGGTAGGGGTTTGGGGGCCGCGGGGGGGGGGTGCTTGGCCTCTTTGGGGGCCCCTGCATTTTGACATTCGACATTATTTAATGTAAAAAAAAATTTCGGACACTCCTTTGGGGGCCCCCATCAAGTAGGGGCCTGGGGTGACTTTCGAATTTGGACCCCCTCCCCTAGCTACGCCACTGGTCTTGTTATCTAATGCGTACTTACAACGCGTTGGGCATTGGGGCAACATGGGTCACACGCCATGCTCACAGTCATACAATCTCATTCGTGCCGATGTTACTCTGACGTCCCGCTGTGCGCAGTGCCCACGTTGGTAACAAGGTTACGTGTGGTAACAAGGAAGAATTATTCACCCATCGGGTGTCGAAATCAATAATTGGCAAGGAAAACAACATGACCCCTTAACACTAATACTAGAGCTGGACTATGTGTGGATTTGAGAACCCCTGCGCTACGCCTTTATTTACAATCCTAGAGGTCGGCGTCGTAACGGTAGTAGTAGTGGTGTGTTGGGAGAGAATCTAGGCCAAGGGGGGATTCCTTGGCGAATAACTTGGGTGCTTAAAAAAAAATAACAAAAAAAAAACCCCGTGTTTTCAAAGGCAGATTTGCTTCTCTATAATACTTCCTCCCCACACATCTTGTTGGCCGTTGGCTCAATGTTACCCTTGCCTGTTAGAAGCCGTGGTGGATACAAAAAAAATTCTTTTTGGAATGGTAGGTGGACCGTGTTTACTCATTTATTCATTCATACTTTCATCCAATTGTTACAGGTGTTTTTATTGTTTACGTTTAGATGTCAACTTTGTATTGCTAAATATCGACACGCTAAACATAAGTATATAATACAACATTAGTGATAACAGTCTAGTTAACTCTGGTCTATGTATTATTATTATTATTATAAGTCATCAGGTCATCTAGTCTATGTATTATTATTATTAAGTCAGCAATTTACCTGGCTGTTGAGTGTCATCGGGATTTATAGATGTATTCTGTATTTGTTGACATTTGCTCTATTTCTGTACCAGTTGTTGGAGTCTAGTATGTGACGGTCACTCCGTCGGTCATGCTATATCTGTGACCGTCAGTCATGTTGTATCCAGCTTGTGACCGTCACTCCGTCAGTCATGTTGTATCCAGCTTGTGACCGTCACTTCGTCAGTCATGTTGTATCCAGCTTGTGACCGTCACTCCGTCAGTTATGTTGTATCCAGCTTGTGACCGTCACTTCGTCAGTCATGTTGTATCCAGCTTGTGACCGTCACTCCGTCAGTCATGTTGTATCCAGCTTATGACCGTCACTCCGTCAGTCATGTTTTATACAGCTTGTGACGGTCACTCCGTCAGTCATGCTGTATCTGTGACCGTCAGTCATGTTGTATCCAGCTTGTGACCGTCACTCCGTCAGTCATGTTGTATCCAGCTTGTGACGGTCACTCCGTCAGTCATGTTGTATCCAGCTTGTGGCTGTCGCACCGTCAGTCATGTTGTATCCAGCTTGTGACTGTCACTTCCTCAGTCATTTTGTTTCCAGCTTGCGACTGTCACTCCGTCTGTCATGTTGTATCCAGCTTGTGACTGTCATTCATGTTGTATCCAGCTTGTGACCGTCAGTCATGGTGTATTCAGCGTGTGACTGTCACTTCGTCAGTCATGTTGTAACTAGCTTGCAACCGTGGTCATGTTGTACATAGCTTTTGACCATCAGTCATGTTGTCCCTAGCTTGTGACCGTCAGACATGTTGTATCTAGCTTGTGACTGTCACTACGTCAGTCATGTTGTACCTTGCTTGTAACTGTCAGTCATGTTATACCTAGCTTGTGACCGTCAGTCATGTTGTATCTAGCTTGACCGTCAGTCATGTTGTATCTAGCATGTGACCGTAAGTCATGTTGTATCTAGCCTGTGGCCGTAAGTCATGTTGTATCTAGCCTGTGGCCGTAAGTCATGTTGTATCTAGCTTGACCGTCAGTCATGTTGTACCTAACATGTGGCAGTCATGCCGTCAGTCACCATGCACACACTCGCAGTGTTTGTTCAGGTAGACTTTCTAAACTTCATTGTTTATACTACGGCTCAAGTCTCGTGTTCTTCCTCACACGTGACATAATGTGAACTCGGGTAAACATACACCCCCCCCCCCACACACACACACACACTTCCATCCGATCTTCTCGTTGACAGCAAGATAATTATTGTTTCCTGTTTCTTTCTTCCTCACACGTGACATAATGTGAACCCGGGTAAACATACCCCCCCCCCCCCACACACACACACACACTTCCATCCGATCTTCTCGTTGACAGCAAGATAATTATTGTTTCCTGTTTCAATCAGTGCTGCAGTCACACACAGAATGTGTGTGAGGAAAAAGGGGGGGGGGGGCGTTCATTAAACAGACTTCTTGCTGCTTTAGTCCAGATCTAAATGTTGATTTAGGGAACGTCAGTCCAGTAATAACAATAACTTTCAAACAGCTGTTTATGTTATTCAAGCCTCACCACCCCCCATCTCCCCACACCTCTTAATGCGACAGTTGGTTACAATGCTCTGAATTGGCTGGCCATGAGGTAAAGCCCAAAGAGGTTGACTAGACAACAACAACCAAAAAAGATGTCACCTCTCTGTAGCGGTCTTCAAACCATTTCCAAACCAAAGCTGTTGACATTAAGGCTTGAGGAGAACTCAAAGAAATGCAGCTCTGCAAGATGAACTAGCTTGATCGCTGAATGGTGGGAGACATTTAGACAAACTCGACAACTCAAGACGACAATCAACGGTGGCCGCCTTGCGTATGTTGAGGTTGTGTACAGTTTTGCGACACAAAACCCATCAGTCGTGTTTGTCTGCTCGGTGGGCTACTATCACCAGCAGGTAACACTTTAGTCCTGTTTACAACACCACTGTTGACTTGACCAGGTTGTGGCGTCTACCGATCATGTATTTGGTGTGATCCAACGAGCGACCCTTTCTAGGACACATCAGCCTATCTTACTGGAGTGATCTAATGAGCGACACTTTCCAGGACACATCAGCCCATCTTACTGGAGTGATCTAATGAGCGACACTTTCCAGGACACATCAGCCCATCTTATACTGGTATGATCTAATGAGCGACACTTTACAGGACACATCAGCCCATCTTACTGGAGTGGTCTAATGAGCGACACTTTCCAGGACACATCAGCCCATCTTATACTGGTATGATCTAAGGAACAATTGCATTGTGTTCATCTTGCAGCAGACCAGCCCGTTGTGCAGAAGTGAGTCTAACTCTAGCGCAACTTATATCATAGTTTTCATTCTATCCTTTTGTTTTTATTGATGTTGGCCGGAGAAGGCTTTCCGCCAAAACACTCTTTTCATTGCCCCGTGACGTTATTCGGGCCTTCACATCCAATGTCTTCACCTTTATTAACCTCATAATAGCTCATTAAATTAGTAGACCCCTCATTTAGACACCCATCAATAAACCCCCTACTCTCGTGCAGTTAACTCGCGGGAGTAAGGATTCGTAGAAGAAGCAAATTTGACTCTGAAACTATTCAATACAATTCTAAAATTGTCCCCACTCCAACCCCCCCCCCCCAAACAAAATCCACAACCCTTCACCCCCAAGTCGCGCCCCTGCCAAAAGTTTGAGCNATCTTACTGGAGTGATCTAATGAGCGACACTTTCCAGGACACATCAGCCCATCTTATACTGGTATGATCTAATGAGCGACACTTTACAGGACACATCAGCCCATCTTACTGGAGTGGTCTAATGAGCGACACTTTCCAGGACACATCAGCCCATCTTATACTGGTATGATCTAAGGAACAATTGCATTGTGTTCATCTTGCAGCAGACCAGCCCGTTGTGCAGAAGTGAGTCTAACTCTAGCGCAACTTATATCATAGTTTTCATTCTATCCTTTTGTTTTTATTGATGTTGGCCGGAGAAGGCTTTCCGCCAAAACACTCTTTTCATTGCCCCGTGACGTTATTCGGGCCTTCACATCCAATGTCTTCACCTTTATTAACCTCATAATAGCTCATTAAATTAGTAGACCCCTCATTTAGACACCCATCAATAAACCCCCTACTCTCGTGCAGTTAACTCGCGGGAGTAAGGATTCGTAGAAGAAGCAAAATTGCCTCTGAAACTATTCAATACAATTCTAAAATTGTCCCCCCTCCCACCCCCCCCCCCCCAAACAAAATCCACAACCCTTCACCCCCAAGTCGCGCCCCTGCCAAAAGTTTGAGCCATTCTTTTCTCTACACCTGTTGATTATAGCCAGGGGTCCTAGTTCGGACCCCTGCTGTTCTCCAGCCCGTCGTCATACGCCCATCAGCTGCTGTTGATCGAAGTACAGCTGGTTACGGCCCACAGGTGTGGTACCCCGCTAGGTGTGAACTTGTTTCCTCGATTCGCTTCCTGGACTTAACACATATTCGCCCTGCAGCCCGCAGACTGTGAAACAGATGATCCTCTTTTCTAAGAATTCAAAACTATTCAGTGCTTCATGTGTGTACAAATAAAGGACTGCAAGGACTTAAATCGGTTTTGTATTCGGGAAAATATGATATGACCATGTTATTTTATAGAGAGGTTTACTTCGGATGAATCGTTGAATTGTTTTTGGAACGATTCGTTCTTGCGATCAATATTTTTCTTACTCCGCTGCCTCCATCAAATGTTCCTTCAATTATTATTGCGGTTGTCTCAATGTATTATTGCGGTTGTCTCAATGTATTAGGGCGGTTGTCTCAATGTATTAGGGCGGTTGTCTCAATGTATTAGGGTGGTTGTCTTAATGTATTAGGGCGGTTGACTCAAATGTATTAGTGCGGTTGACTCAAATGTATTAGTGTGGTTGTCTCAATGTATTAGTGTGGTTGTCTCAATGTATTAGGGCGGTTGACTCAAATGTATTAGTGCGGTTGACTCAAATGTATTAGGGTGGTTGTCTCAATGTATTAGTGCGGTTGACTCAAATGTATTAGGGCGGTTGACTCAAATGTATTAGTGCGGTTGACTCAAATGTATTAGGGTGGTTGTCTCAATGTATTAGGGCGGTTGACTCAAATGTATTAGGGCGGTTGTCTTAATGTATTAGTGCGGTTGACTCAAATGTATTAGGGCGGTTGACTCAAATGTATTAGGGCGGTTGACTCAAATGTATTAGTGCGGTTGACTCAAATGTATTAGTGCGGTTGACTCAAATGTATTAGGGCGGTTGACTCAAATGTATTAGTGCGGTTGACTCAAATGTATTAGTGCGGTTGACTCAAATGTATTAGTGCGGTTGTCTCAATGTATTAGTGCGGTTGTCTCAATGTATTAGGGCGGTTGACTCAAATGTATTAGTGCGGTTGTCTCAATGTATTAGTGCGGTTGACTCAAATGTATTAGGGCGGTTGACTCAAATGTATTAGTGCGGTTGTCTCAATGTATTAGGGCGGTTGACTCAAATGTATTAGTGCGGTTGTCTCAATGTATTAGTGCGGTTGTCTCAATGTATTAGGGCGGTTGACTCAATGTATTAGTGCGGTTGACTCAATGTATTAGGGCGGTTGTCTCAATGTATTAGGGCGGTTGACTCAAATGTATTAGGGCGGTTGTCTCAATGTATTAGTGCGGTTGTCTCAATGTATTAGTGCGGTTGTCTCAATGTATTAGGGCGGTTGTCTCAATGTATTAGGGCGGTTGACTCAAATGTATTAGGGCGGTTGTCTCAACGATAAGTTAAATCAGAGTGAATCTCGGTGTGGCTCACGGCAGGCCTGCACAACATACGGCCCGCGGGTTGCATGCGGCCCGCCAGCACCCACTTGCGAAGTAAGGAACTGTTCTTTATTATTATTATTTTATTAACAGCTTTCGCCCCTGTCCTATTGTCTTTCGGCCCGCACAAGTTTTTCCTTAAGTATTACGGCCCACCCTACATTATGAGTTGCGCAGGCCTGGCTTACGAAATGAAAGCAAAGTTCCCGAGCGAATGTTGCTCTCGTATTCTGAGCGTCTGGGATCTTACAAGCTAGAGGTTAGGCAGACAGATGTGTGTGTGGTCTTGTGCTTGAGCTTTTGGGCGACAGGGGGCGCTCCTTGATGATACCGCCCCTGTTTGACGAAAAAAACACAATGCAAACAGAATAGCACATATGAAAATAAGCTATGTGAAGTGTGTGAAGGGGAGCGAAGGTTCTGCCACATCCGCCCCATCTTCCTACACTCGTGGGTCTTACTGTCAACACTTTGATACAATTTTACTGTCGTCACACGTCTTGATACAAGTGTACTGTAGTCACACGTCTTGGTATAATTGTACTGTTGTCACACGTCTTGATACAAGTGTACTGTTGTCACACGTCTTGATATAATTGTACTGTTGTCACACGTCTTGATATAATTGTACTGTTGTCACACGTCTTGATATAATTGTACTGTTGTCACACGTCTTGATACAAGTGTACTGTTGTCACACGTCTTGATATAATTGTACTGTTGTCACACGTCTTGATACAAGTGTACTGTTGTCACACGTCTTGATATAATTGTACTGTTGTCACACGTCTTGATATAATTGTACTGTTGTCACACGTCTTGATATAATTGTACTGTTGTCACACGTCTTGATATAATTGTACTGTTGTCACACGTCTTGATATAATTGTACTGTTGTCACACGTCTTGATATAATTGTACTGTTGTCACACGTCTTGATATAATTGTACTGTTGTCACACGTCTTGATATAATTGTACTGTTGTCACACGTCTTGATATAATTGTACTGTTGTCACACGTCTTGATATAATTGTACTGTTGTCACACGTCTTGATATAATTGTACTGTTGTCACACGTCTTGATATAATTGTACTGTTGTCACACGTCTTGATATAATTGTACTGTTGTCACACGTCTTGATATAATTGTACTGTTGTCACACGTCTTGATATAATTGTACTGTTGTCACACGTCTTGATATAATTGTACTGTTGTCACACGTCTTGATATAATTGTACTGTTGTCACACGTCTTGATATAATTGTACTGTTGTCACACGTCTTGATATAATTGTACTGTTGTCACACGTCTTGATATAATTGTACTGTTGTCACACGTCTTGATATAATTGTACTGTTGTCACACGTCTTGATATAATTGTACTGTTGTCACACGTCTTGATATAATTGTACTGTTGTCACACGTCTTGATATAATTGTACTGTTGTCACACGTCTTGATATAATTGTACTGTTGTCACACGTCTTGATATAATTGTACTGTTGTCACACGTCTTGATATAATTGTACTGTTGTCACACGTCTTGATATAATTGTACTGTTGTCACACGTCTTGATATAATTGTACTGTTGTCACACGTCTTGATATAATTGTACTGTTGTCACACGTCTTTCAATCGGTGATTTTTATCGCTTAAATAGAGATGCAGAGTTCCTCTTATATTTAGGTCCTCACTGTCAGGGACTCGGGGCCGATAAACGGAGTCCTCACCGTCAAGGCCTCGGGGCCGATTAACTCTGAAAGCACGAGTCGAATTCTGCGTGATGTCCTCTAACACAAGACTGTGTCACGTGGTGGATAACACAATTTGTTGAAATGTGTTTTCTTTCTATTCTATTTATAGGATATGTTCCGTCATGTGTTTTCTCTCTCTTCTAATCGTAGACTATGTTTCCTTAATGGGACTCAACCCCATACATCGTATCCATCAAGTTTTCTTCCAGCATCACGACCCCATGTTTCAGAGTTCAATGAACCCAATCGTCAGTCGGTATTCTCTGAACCTTCAGTGAAACCCAGTGTAGGATATACTTCACCTTAAAGCCGCGATACGCTTGTCGCTATACCTGTCCTTACACCTGTTTGATATTTCATATCGCGAGAATCCAAAACGAAGACAAACAAGAGGGGTGGGCTGTGGGGTGGTGGAGTTCACCGATAGCAAAGAGTTAACAGATGAGCGAAGGCGATTGCTGGTTCGATGACCTGTGGAGATTTAAGGTAAGGCAGTTACTTTTTTTTTTCTTTCTTCCTATGTTGATGGGTTTTTGTCGGCAGTGGGCATTTGGCCGTATGTAAACTGTAGACTTAAGTCGTAAATTTCCTTGGCTTTCGTCAAACTTTCGATGGAACGTTAAAAAAAGCCAAATTTTGTGTAAGACAGTATTGATCGTTTGGTGGATAACATTTGTTCGCCCCCCCCCCCCTTGTACTGTTGTCACACGTCTTGATATAATTGTACTGTTGTCACACGTCTTGATATAATTGTACTGTTGTCACACGTCTTGATATAATTGTACTGTTGTCACACGTCTTGATATAATTGTACTGTTGTCACACGTTTTGGTACAAGTGTACTGTTGTCACACGTCTTGATACAAGTGTACTGTTGTCACACGTCTTGGTACAAGTGTACTGTTGTCACACGTCTTGGTACAAGTGTACTGTTGTCACACGTCTTGATATAATTGTACTGTTGTCACACGTCTTGATACAAGTGTACTGTTGTCACACGTCTTGGTACAATTGTACTGTTGTCACACGTCTTGATACAATTGTACTGTTGTCACACGTCTTGGTACAATTGTACTGTTGTCACACGTCTTGGTACAATTGTACTGTTGTCACACGTCTTGATACAAGTGTACTGTTGTCACACGTCTTGGTACAATTGTACTGTTGTCACACGTCTTGGTACAATTGTACTGTTGTCACACGTCTTGATATAATTGTACTGTTGTCACACGTCTTGATATAATTGTACTGTTGTCACACGTCTTGATATAAGTGTACTGTTGTCACACGTCTTGGTACAAGTGTACTGTTGTCACACGTCTTGATACAAGTGTACTGTTGTCACACGTCTTGATACAAGTGTACTGTTGTCACACGTCTTGATATAATTGTACTGTTGTCACACGTCTTGATATAATTGTACTGTTGTCACACGTCTTGATATAATTGTACTGTTGTCACACGTCTTGATATAATTGTACTGTTGTCACACGTCTTGATATAATTGTACTGTTGTNTTTGTCCGGGCGGACACAGCTGAGTGTAAATAGTTTTGTCCGGGCGGACACAGCTGAGTGTAAATAGTTTTGTCCGGGCGGACACAGCTGAGTGTAAATAGTTTTGTCCGGGCGGACACAGCTGAGTGTAAATAGTTTTGTCCGGGCGGACACAGCTGAGTGTAAATAGTTTTGTCCGGGCGGACACAGCTGAGTGTAAATAGTTTTGTCCGGGCGGACACAGCTGAGTGTAAATAGTTTTGTCCGGGCGGACACAGCTGAGTGTAAATAGTTTTGTCCGGGCGGACACAGCTGAGTGTAAATAGTTTTGTCCGGGCGGACACAGCTGAGTGTAAATAGTTTTGTCCGGGCGGACACAGCTGAGTGTAAATAGTTTTGTCCGGGCGGACACAGCTGAGTGTAAATAGTTTTGTCCGGGCGGACACAGCTGAGTGTAAATAGTTTTGTCCGGGCGGACACAGCTGAGTGTAAATAGTTTTGTCCGGGCGGACACAGCTGAGTGTAAATAGTTTTGTCCGGGCGGACACAGCTGAGTGTAAATAGTTTTGTCCGGGCGGACACAGCTGAGTGTAAATAGTTTTGTCCGGGCGGACACAGCTGAGTGTAAATAGTTTTGTCCGGGCGGACACAGCTGAGTGTAAATAGTTTTGTCCGGGCGGACACAGCTGAGTGTAAATAGTTTTGTCCGGGCGGACACAGCTGAGTGTAAATAGTTTTGTCCGGGCGGACACAGCTGAGTGTAAATAGTTTTGTCCGGGCGGACACAGCTGAGTGTAAATAGTTTTGTCCGGGCGGACACAGCTGAGTGTAAATAGTTTTGTCCGGGCGGACACAGCTGAGTGTAAATAGTTTTGTCCGGGCGGACACAGCTGAGTGTAAATAGTTTTGTCCGGGCGGACACAGCTGAGTGTAAATAGTTTTGTCCGGGCGGACACAGCTGAGTGTAAATAGTTTTGTCCGGGCGGACACAGCTGAGTGTAAATAGTTTTGTCCGGGCGGACACAGCTGAGTGTAAATAGTTTTGTCCGGGCGGACACAGCTGAGTGTAAATAGTTTTGTCCGGGCGGACACAGCTGAGTGTAAATAGTTTTGTCCGGGCGGACACAGCTGAGTGTAAATAGTTTTGTCCGGGCGGACACAGCTGAGTGTAAATAGTTTTGTCCGGGCGGACACAGCTGAGTGTAAATAGTTTTGTCCGGGCGGACACAGCTGAGTGTAAATAGTTTTGTCCGGGCGGACACAGCTGAGTGTAAATAGTTTTGTCCGGGCGGACACAGCTGAGTGTAAATAGTTTTGTCCGGGCGGACACAGCTGAGTGTAAATAGTTTTGTCCGGGCGGACACAGCTGAGTGTAAATAGTTTTGTCCGGGCGGACACAGCTGAGTGTAAATAGTTTTGTCCGGGCGGACACAGCTGAGTGTAAATAGTTTTGTCCGGGCGGACACAGCTGAGTGTAAATAGTTTTGTCCGGGCGGACACAGCTGAGTGTAAATAGTTTTGTCCGGGCGGACACAGCTGAGTGTAAATAGTTTTGTCCGGGCGGACACAGCTGAGTGTAAATAGTTTTGTCCGGGCGGACACAGCTGAGTGTAAATAGTTTTGTCCGGGCGGACACAGCTGAGTGTAAATAGTTTTGTCCGGGCGGACACAGCTGAGTGTAAATAGTTTTGTCCGGGCGGACACAGCTGAGTGTAAATAGTTTTGTCCGGGCGGACACAGCTGAGTGTAAATAGTTTTGTCCGGGCGGACACAGCTGAGTGTAAATAGTTTTGTCCGGGCGGACACAGAATGGTTTTTAATAGTACCCAGTTTAAATAACTTTGTCTGCACGGACACATCCCAGTGCAACTTGTCTCCTATAATGTTTTATTCCACCTTGCTTCACCCCATGGAATCTTTCTAACTATCGCTGAACTGGTTTGAAGGCGTACCACATAGGTAGACAATACTTTAAGAACCACCGCCATAAGCCATTCCACATTCTCCTCTCATATCTTATTGCGGATTAAACTTAAATCCCCCCCCCCGCCCCTTAAACACCCCCTTTTTTACGAAACACCCCTGTCCTTTCTCCCTCTCCCCTATCTGTCTCGCACACACACACAGAAACCAACACTTTGTCAAGTAGTCTCTGCGTGTGTGTCGCTATGAAGTCCCCCCTTATTGAATCACTTAAACCTAATACCTCTTTTAACGACGGTCCCCGGGTGTGTGTGTGAAATCAGTTTGTCGACACCACACACACAAGCGTGTTTGGTCTCGCGGTTTCATTCTTCCGCTCGGATTAGGTCCACGGTAGGTGACAGGTTATTATTGTATTATAGGTCACTGGAGAAAAAAAAGGGGGGGGGGGT
>CAXITT010000896.1:133552-177517 GCA_964033795.1 Lymnaea stagnalis | reverse complement strand
GCTAGGGTTAGGAGGGGGTCAGCGGAGCTAGGGTCATGAGGGTCTCGGGGGTCAGTGGAGCTAGTGTTATGAGGGTCTAGGGGGTCAGTGGAGCTATGGTTATGAGGGTGTCGGGGTCAGCGGAGCTAGGGTTAGGAGGGGGTCGGGGGTCAGCGGATCTAGGGTTAGGAGGGGGTCGGGGTCAGTGGAGCTAAGATTAGGAGGGGACCGGGGGACAGCTTACCTAGTGTTTACTGATAGGGTTAGGAGGGGGGAGGTTGATGTCTAAAGTGTAAGCACAATGAAATATAAGCCGAGAGTGAGTAATGAGGTTTTAGTTGAAGGGAAAGGGTTAGGGTGAGCCCGTGAGCACTGGTGCCATCTGTGGCGGCCGATGGTGTGTTTGGTTAGTGCTGTCACAGGTTGCTGTTCATGGTGTCCTACAGTTGGTGGTCACTAGAGATGCTAGCTGGGGGGGGGGGTTGGTAGAGTCGGGGGTAGTCAATAGAGATGCGTGCCCAAGGAAAGGGGGGATGGAAGTGAAGTAACCGATCATTTTCCGGAAGTTTCCTCACTCGTGTGCGGTAGATGACGTCACGCAGATGTGTTATTTTACCGTTTATTGTTCCTTTTCTTCACACGGTGTTTTTTTTTTTTCCGAACAAAATAATTTATTGAGAATAGTTTCCAACCATTGTAAGTCTCTTAAAAAAAATATCGACTCCTGATTCAAAATGAAAAAAAAAGAAACGAATTCAATACCATGAAACCCTTTACTACTACTACTACAGAATCGAAACACTTTTATTACATACGAAATCGATTTCGACATTATGATGTCGTGTGATGTCACTTTGCGTCTTTCGGATACAAAATGGCTGACGCTGGACGTTCTAAATATTATCCGGACTTGCCTACGACTCCGACCAAAAAAGTTGGACTCCGACCCCCGTATCGTTGTGTGGCGTGTGGGTGGATGTCAATTAGAAAACCTGTACATGGGAGCTCACTCCATCATATGCGTGCCATGCCAGGGATTATCCCAACCACATCTGGCGTGTGTCGTACGGGGGGGGGGGCCTGGCTGCCTGCTCGGCTGTAGGAAGTCGTTAGAAGTTGAAGTTGTTGTTTATGTGGATGGTGGATTCAGTTCCGTGTGTGTCTCGTGTGGCTCCAGTCTCATAACGGACGTCTGGATTCGGTGACGTCTCGCGTGAGGCGAAAACCCGTGGTGTTAAGTGACATGCCGTAGTCTAACCTCATGGTGACATGCCGTAGTTTAACCTCATAGTGACATGCCGTGGTCTAACCTCATTGCGACATGTCGTAGTCTAAACTCATTGTGACATGCCGTAGTCTAACCTCATAATGATATGCCGTAGTCTAACCTCATGGTGACATGCCGTAGTCTAACCTCATGGTGACATGCCGTAGTCTAACCTCATGGTGACATGCCGTAGTCTAACCTCATTGTGACATGCCGTAGTCTAACCTCATTGTTCTGTTTAATATGGAGTTGTTAGGAGTTCTTAAGGACTTTGTGTTATTAACAAAGGATGAACTCTTGTGAATTGGTCGTCGAGTAGAGTCTAGGATATTCGTTGATTTTTAAAGGTCGTCAGACTTGGTGTATTGCGCTTATCGTGGGATCATCACTGTATCATGGGGTCATCACTGTATCATGGGATCATCACTGTATCATGGGATCATCACTGTATCATGGGATCATCACTGTATCATGGGATCATCACTGTATCATGGGATCATCACTGTATCATGGGATCATCACTGTATCATGGGATCATCACTGTATCATGGGATCATCACTGTATCATGGGATCATCACTGTATCATGGGATCATCACTGTATCATGGGATCATCACTGTATCATGGGATCATCACTGTATCATGGGATCATCACTGTATCATGGGATCATCACTGTATCATGGGATCATCACTGTATCATGGGATCATCACTGTATCATGGGGTCATCACTGTATCATGGGATCATCACTGTATCATGGGATCATCACTGTATCATGGGATCATCACTGTATCATGGGATCATCACTGTATCATGGGATCATCACTGTATCATGGGATCATCACTGTATCATGGGATCATCACTGTATCATGGGATCATCACTGTATCATGGGATCATCACTGTATCATGGGATCATCACTGTATCATGGGATCATCACTGTATCATGGGATCATCACTGTATCATGGGATCATCACTGTATCATGGGATCATCACTGTATCATGGGATCATCACTGTATCATGGGATCATCACTGTATCATGGGATCATCACTGTATCATGGGATCATCACTGTATCATGGGATCATCACTGTATCATGGGATCATCACTGTATCATGGGATCATCACTGTATCATGGGATCATCACTGTATCATGGGATCATCACTGTATCATGGGATCATCACTGTATCATGGGATCATCACTGTATCATGGGATCATCACTGTATCATGGGATCATCACTGTATCATGGGATCATCACTGTATCATGGGATCATCACTGTATCATGGGATCATCACTGTATCATGGGATCATCACTGTATCATGGGATCATCACTGTATCATGGGATCATCACTGTATCATGGGATCATCACTGTATCATGGGATCATCACTGTATCATGGGATCATCACTGTATCATGGGGTCATCACTGTATCATGGGATCATCACTGTATCATGGGATCATCACTGTATCATGGGATCATCACTGTATCATGGGATCATCACTGTATCATGGGGTCATCACTGTATCATGGGATCATCACTGTATCATGGGATCATCACTGTACACGTGTTTACTTAAGGGGTCTTGCTTTACAGAAAAGTCGAATCTAAAGAAGTGTATTAAAATGTATCACATTAAAGATTGCATGAGCTCTAGCTTGTGACCAGGTCTTATCGGTGATGTACACAAGGCTTGATTCTCCACAGGTTGATAATGTTCTATGGGCCCACGGGGCTCAAAGACCCCATAGACTGGGCTTAAGAGGCCATCGCCCGATTTTAATTAGCAGCTTTGTTCTATAAACGTGGACCTCATTGTTTGATGAGCTCAACGCCGCAAAAAGTCCACACTCCTGTCCTGGATGTACGATGTCTCCCAACATCCACACATCCATTTGTAGTAGCCGTTAGTTTGACATCGTGTCAGTGTCTTTAAAACGTTTCATAGATTTTTGTCTCGGCCTAGGTTGACTGATTTTTTTGTCAGTTAGTGATGTGCCCAGGATTATAATTCTCTTACATTCAATGTATAGCTGTGACGACATAGATATGAAGTTGTGCCACGCAGACCTGGAGAAAATGTTGTGTATTTAATATAGCCGTTGTGCGTAAAGCTTCTTAAAATCCGAGAGGACCTATCTCTTCCGTGCTACACGTGTGTGGACGCCCCACCCCCCCCCCTTTGACTTCTTGCAATGCCTCCTGATACAGTGATACAGCCGGACACAAATTGACATTAACCCTCAAGCCCCAATAATACCGCAATATTACCCTGGTGCCAAGAGACACTAATCGGCCACTGGCTGTCTCTTGAACTCTTGAGAACCGGCGCATCGTAGCTTGTTGCTCTTGGACACACATCGGAATTATCCCGCTGCAGGAACTTTTGCGTTTGTTTGTGGCACTAGTCCGAGATGTTTGATTCCCCGTGATTACACAAAAAGTTCTGACTTCACAGTCTTGTAAGGTTGGACTTTGTGGACTTCAGATGACTATCTGAAACTCTAGGGCTGGGATCGGGGCTGAACAAAGAAAAGAGGAAAACAACAGACCAAGATGGCGGCTCCATTCAGTTTTCAAACAAGTGCGTCACGGTGAGCCCATGTGTAACACATTGTCTACTGCCGTGCCAGGGTGGCCGTCACTTTGGGGACTACGGAGTGTGGAGCCTAAGGGTTAACAAAAAATTGGTTGCATCTGCTGATGTAGACATGTATTTCTGAGACGTTACTAAACTAAAGGAAACGGTTAACTAACACGCCGTTTGTGGTTTGTATTACCGCAGAGAAAATATCAATGACGTCATTTAGGGTTGATATCCCTGTAGAGACAATATCAGTGACGTCATTGAGGGTTTATATCCCTGTAGAGATAACACCAATGACGTCATTAATGGTTTATATCCATGTAGGGACAAGGTCAATGACGTCATTTTTGGTGTATATCCCTCATTTTTGGTTTATATCCCTGTAGAGACAACATCTATGACATCATTTAAGGTTTATCTCCATGTATGGACAATATCAATGACGTCCTTTATGGCTTATAACCCCGTAGAGACAATATCAATGACGTCATTTATGGCTTATAACCCTTTAGAGACAATATCAATGACGTCATTTGTGGTTTATATCCCTCCGGAGATAACATCAATGACGTCATGTATGGTTTACACCCCCCTGTACCATTTCAATGACGTCATGTGCTATTCATTTCCGACCCCGCAGCCCTAGTAAGGCCATCTATTACTGGGGTCGGCAACCTTCCAGTAATTGTGCGCCAAAGCCGCATATTTATTTCATCTCAGCGTGCTGGTAACTTATATGTCCATCGCCTGCTGGTCACCTATATGTCCATCGCGTGCTGTTCACCTATATGTCCATTTCGCTGACGCAGTTATTTTAGTCATTTTGGGTATTTCGCATGTCACGGAAAGATGCTCTGCACGCATGCCGTAGGTTTACTACCCTGATCTAGTCAGTCCTGTAGCCCTTGTATCTACTGCTTCTACCTTACTCTCAGTCATGTAGCCCTTGCATCTACTGCTTCTACCTTCTGTTCTAATACATACGGGAGATTTCCCTATCAAATCCCTATGCCATGTTCCATCGTCTGCTTCGAACACCTTTACACCTTAACATCAATGGCATCACTGTTTTATTTTTTATTTTATTTTTTCGTGAAATGCTTGTGAATGTCAAGATGACTTTCATTGTAACTGTTGGTCCCACCGCTATAGTCCTTACTTTGTAACTGTTGGTCCCACCACTATAGTCCTTACTTTGTAACTGTTGGTCCCACCGCTATACCATTTTGTGAGTTACTATGCAACTGTTGTTCCCACTACTACCACATTTTGTGAGTTACTATGCAACTGTTGTTCCCACTACTACCACATTTTGTGAGTTACTATGCAACTGTTGTTCCCACTACTACCACATTTTGTGAGTTACTATGCAACTGTTGTTCCCACCATTACATCATGTTGTGAGTTACTGTGTAAACCGTTTGCCCCCACCGTCATGTTACTTAGGACAATATCAAGTGACCATCTTTGTTGTTTTTCCCCCCTCCACAGCTATGATGTCATCCACACTGGTGGAGACTGTCTCCATCAACTACGACGACTTCAACGATAGCTTCCTCACCTGCGGCACGTGCCTCTGCACCTACGACGGCCAGGAACGAACGCCCAAGCTCCTCCCCTGCTCACACACCGTCTGCCGGAACTGCCTCGAGCGCATCATCGCCGCCCAGACGCTCGACACGGGATCCTTCCGGTGCCCGATATGCCGCGAGAACATTCACATACCTCAGGGGGGCGTCGTCTCCTTCCCGCCTTCCTTCATTGTCAACCAGCTGCTGGACCTCATGGCGCAGCAACGCCGGGACGTGATCCCCAAGTGCTCGGTGCACACCACCCAGGAGCTGCTCTTCTGTGAGACCTGCGACATCGTGTTCTGCGTGCAGTGCGTGGACGGCAACCACATCGGCCGCGGGGCCAGCGAGCACACGGTGATACCCTTCGCCATAGCCATCAAGAGGATGTCGGAGATCCTGCTTTACAAGGCGCACCTGTGCATCAAGAACCTGAACTCGGCCTACGAGGTCGTCTCGGAGGAGCTCCGGCAGCTGGAGTTGTCTGTGGATAAGACCCTGGATGCTATAAATAGATCATTCCAAGTAGGTCGATTTTTTATCAAAATTGCAACTTGTAAGTGTAACAGGGTGATGAGTTAACTTGGGGGTTTTGTGCCTGGTGATATGCAATGACCTGTTTTCTATGATTTTATATGACCCATGTGTCCTTTTTTGGTGTGTAATGACATGTTTGTGTCTGGTGATATGTAATGACCTGGTTGTGTCTTGTATGTAATTAACTGTTAGTGTCAAGAAGTGTGTAACGACCTGATTGGTGTCTGGTTGTATGAAGGGAACTGTGTGTGCCTGGATATATGCAATGACCTGTTTGTATCTGGTGATAGAAGGGACTTGTGTGTGCCTGGTGGCATTCAATGACCTGTTCGTGTCTGGTGATAGAAGGGACTTGTGTGTGCCTTGTGGTATTCAATGACCTGTTCGTGTCTGGTGATAGAAGGGACTTGTGTGTGCCTGGATATATGCAATGGCCTGTTCGTGTCTTGTGATAGAAGGGACTTGTGTGTGCTTTGTTGTATGCAATGACCTGTTCGTGTCTGGTGATAGAAGGGACTTGTGTGTGCCTGGATATATGCAATGGCCTGTTTGTGTCTGGTGATAGAAGGGACTTGTGTGTGCCTGGTGGTATGTAATGACCTGTTTGTGTCTGGTGGTATGTAATGACCTGTTTGTGTCTTGTCTCAGGATGTTGTAGCTGTGATTGAGAAGCGCAGGCATGACTGCCTCCAGTGGGTGAGGAAGACCAGAGAGGAGAAGAAGACCATTCTGAAAGAACAACTGGATCTCATTCAGGCAGAGAAGGAGAAGGTGCAGCTGGAGTGTGACGGACTCCAGTATCAGGTTTGTTCTGGGGCTTGGAATGGTGGGATGTAGACTTTGTGTAGACAGGTGCAGTTCGATCTTTGGGTTGAAATGGTTGATTTGTAGTGCCATATCAGAAAGGATAAAGTCTAGAAATATTTTGATGATATCAGAAGCTTCAGGTCACATGATATTGGTTCCAAACTTAATTCTACTGCTCAAAATATTTTTTAAAAATTATTGGTACCTCATCACTAAATAATATATGCGCATATATAATAAATATTGAACACACCTTATAGTTTTGAAGACATTTTCTAATGGAGTCTCCTAAACCAGGTCCTATGGAATGTCTTAATAAGGGTCCCAGGGAATGTCTCAATATGGGTCCTACAGGGTATCCTAAACCAGAATGATCTTAATATGGGTCCTATAGCGTGTCATAATCTAAGTGCTATGGAGTTTCCTAATCCAGATCATATAGTGTCATAATCCATGTCCTGTGGAGTGTCATAATCCAGCTCCTATGGAGTGTCTTAGATGATTTATTTGGGCCATGATACTCCAAAGCATACTGTGAATACTTAGGCTTTTATTATTTTGATAATGGGGATGATGACAGGAGGTACAAGAATGCACTGGAACACAAGTACTTCAAACACGATTGGGTTTTTGACAATTTTAAAATTGTTTATAATATTACCTTGATGTTATTATAATCTAACTTCAGACTGATATGTGCATAGTTTGTACTCGACAATATCTAGACATTGGACCTAACTTCTATTTGCCTAGTCCTGTCAGTTAGTCTTGCACCTTTTACTTGCGCAATAATATTTCAATGTTTTTGAGATCTCTGTGATAAAATTAAAGATAAATTGACCCCTAAGTTATTAAATTTCTCCGGGCAACAAAGAAAATCTCAAAATTATTGGAATAGTCTGGGAATTCAGAAATACTAAATGCACCATATACAGTGATACTTTTGTAAAAGGTATGCATATGTGTTTGCATACCTGTGATTAGCTGTATGCTGTAGTATGATTTGAATACCATCATCTTGAGATGGCACAACTAATTGATAAAGGTCTCTGTTTGCAGGTTGAAGTGAGAAACATCACTAAGAAAATCAGTGACCTTAATGAAAAACTGGACACAACCAGCACACTCTCCGAGCCTCGTGAAAACTCCTTCCTCCAGTACGACTACAAGCACAACGACGCACTGCGGGAAGTGGCCAAGGCGATCAGTAACTTTGGCACCATTCGAGTGAGCACCACCTTCCCCGCCTTGACCACCGCCGAAGCCAAGAAGGCAACGGCTCACTTAAGGACTTCTGTCAAAATCCACACCGTTGATTACCACGGCGTCCCGCGTTCATCTGGCGGGGACCCCATAACGGTGGAACTGCGCACCGAAAGGGGTGATCTGGTGGAGTGTAAGGTCAAGGACAATGACGACGGATCCTACGAGGTCATCTACCTTCCAACAAAACCCGGAAAATTGAAATTGGCCATAAATATATTCAACCGGCCCATCAAAGACAGCCCATTGTTGATAGACGTTGGCGATCACATTGAGCCTATATGGCGGTTTGGTAGTAGGGGAATGGGGGAGGAGAACGTCAACCAGCCAACGAGGATCGCATCAGGGCCTGACGACATCATCTACATCCTCGACACGGGTAATAGTAGAATAAAAGTCCTGGCGAGGGATGGGTCATTCTTAAGACACCTGGGCCCCGCCGGTTTGGAGCACCAGGGTGCCACCGGGTTTTGTGTTAACGGTAGTGGACAGATAGCCGTGATCAACTGGCGCACTAAACTGGTGTCCATCTTGGACGCTGTCAGTGGCGCAGCAGTAAAGCAGTACACCTGTACTGAGTTTGTTGATCCCATCGACATAGCCGTCAACTCCCGGAATGAGATTGTCGTCGCCGACAGCTCAGCCCACAAAATATTCAAGTTTGACCAGTCCGGTAATCTGGTCACGACTTTTGGTGGCCAGGGCGACAAGGACGGACAATTCAAAGACATTAACGCCGTCTGTATTGGGAAAAATGATGAAATCCTCGTAGCGGACCATCGAATTCAGATCTTCACAAAAGATGGGAAGTATTCTCGGAAAGTTGTAGACTCGGGTGAGGGCTGTTACGGAGGCATAACAGTGGACAGTGGGGGGAACATTCTGGCAACAATCACAGAGAAGGCCTTCAAGTCTGACAGGGGCGCCGCCAAGGAGAAAGGCTCGTGCGGCGGCCGTAGCTTTGTGCATGTATTCCACTCCAACGGCAAGTTACTGTACTCAATCGACAGCAGCACCGACCGGCTGAAGCGACCCAATGGCCTGGCCATCATCAGCGACTTCAGGCTGGTGGTGGCAGATCTCGGCAACAATTGTGTCAAGAAATATTACTACAAATAAAGGTAAGGGGAATGTTTTTACATTCTTGAATCCATACAGAATTTGACTTGTGGCATTATTACATGTGAAGGAAACCTTTCTTGGAAATGTGAGGACGTTTAAACATTTATCTTGGGGACGTATTTACCCCAGTGGTGTATTGAAGGCGATCTAACCCCAGTAGTGTCAGGAGACCAGAATAATATGCAATCTTAGTTCCATCTAGAAGAAGTTGAAGTAAATAAAACATGAATCAAGCCTAATGACAAAGTGTACTGCACCCCTTTTGGCCTTTTCCCTAAAAGCAGCCCTGTGAGTCAAATCAATGTAATATTAAACCAATACTTTTAACTCAAACCAATAAGATTATGTGAAACCAATAAGACTATGTCAAACCAATGACATGTCCAGAAATGTCAAATAAAACATTTTTTCTGGCATTTTCTTCTTGTCCATATAACATAATGCAACAGTGGGCAAACAGGCATTAGTCCCAAGCATATAAACAAGTGCAAACCGGCAATAGTCCCAAGTAATAAACAGTGGCCAAACAGGCATAAGTCCCAGGTATATAAACAGTAGCAAACAGGCATTAGTTCCCGGTATATAAACAGTAGCAAACAGGCAGTAGTCCCAGGTATATAGACAGTAGCAAACAGGCAGTAGTCCCAGGTATATAAACAGTAGCAAACAGGCAGTAGTCCCAAGTATATAAACATTAGCAAACAGGCATTAGTCCCAGGTAATAAACAGTGGGAAAACAGGCGTTAGTCCCAATTAATAAACAGTGGGAAAACAGGCATTAGTCCCAAGTAATAAAAAGTAGCAAACAGGCATTAGTCCCAAGTAATAAACAGTGGGTAAACAGGCATTAGTCCCAAGTAATAAACAGTGGGTAAACAGGCATTAGTCCCAAGTAATAAACAGTGGGAAAACAGGCATTAGTCCCAGGTATATTAAACAGTGTGAAAACAGGCATTAGTCCCAGGTATATAAACAGTGGGAAAACAGGCATTAGTCCCAGGTATATAAACAGTGGGAAAACAGGCATTAGTCCCAAGTAATAAACAGTGGGAAAACAGGCATCCCAAGTAATAAACAGTAGCAAACAGGCATTATTACCAGGTATATAAACAGTAGCAAACAGGCACTAGTGCCAGGGAAAACAGGCAAGCTGTTTTCTTTCAATACAATAACAAAGGGACACTACTCAAAAGAACCGGTACTTTCCCTTCAAAGTAAATTTTCTTGCCAGTAAAGGAGACTCTAAGTCACTGCATAATCCATTTTTTTTTTAAATAGTAGTTTCATAAAACTATGAATCCAAATATGTATTTCCTCACACCCTTATTCTGTTACTTTTGGTTTATTCTACAGATCTAACACAAGGACAGTCAAAGTATGCAACTGAAATAATACACGGGTTTAACGCACAGGAAAGAGAAATCTTTCAATAAATAACAATATTTAACTTGCATTTTCAAACATACACTGTGGTCAAGTCGCGCTGTGGTCAGTCTTGACCTTGTAGTTACCATTTTTTAAAAAAACTGTTTGATCACATAAACTTGACAGGATTTTTCAACAGATCATTTATAATGTTAAATTTCCAAGGGGATGCACTAATGTCATCTGAGAGAACTCGGTGATATTATAGTTGTCTTCCCAACAGGATTAGATGTCAACATCAACATTTGACAGGATGGCATGCTCTGAACTTAGCGCATCTCATGTCCCAGCATCCATCTGCACTTTTGGTGAACACAGGATTCGAACAGATGATTCCACAACGAGGGTTGTGTTGTTACTCAGAGCTTCAAAACATGCATCTGACATTCCCAACAGCAATGTGTGCACATGATGCGCCATGCTCCACACAAGACATGCTCCGTCATGGCGGATACTTTTGATGCTCAGGTGACTCCATTTGTACTTGCAAGCAGTGGACACCTTTGTGTGCCACAAACCTGTTGAAATACAACAGTACGTACGCACTGACACGCATCTGCACTCGTGCCCAGCTGAGAGTATTAAAATATTTACTATGTACACCTGGCATTAGTGTACACTTGGTCTTGTACACCTGACAGTGTGCACTTGGTCTTTTACACCTGACATTAATTAGTGTGCTTTGGTCTCGTACACCTGACGTTAGTGTACATGTGGTCTTGTACACCTGTGACATCACATCATGACAGTGACATGAGATGTGCGCAACAGAACCATGAGTTTTTTCAAAACAAACAAAAAAGCACCAAGTTATGCAATTAATGCCCCCCCCCCCCCACCCCAATCTTTTTTGTGTTTTCTTAGAAAACATTGATTTCCCCATTCTCCATATCAAACTTTAAAAAAATATCATTGGAACTTCAAGATTGCATTTACAGGAGAGATTTTTGTCTGGACCCAACAACAGCCCCCTACCAACGATTTCATTTAGGGATGATGATGTGCTAGTTCTGGATTCATACTGTGCCATCAACTAATGTTCTCATTGGATCATTGGGATGGATTGTCATAGGGTAATCCATGTTTAATCCCTGTTGAAGGGACCTTAACGGTTTGTCAGAATCATTGCCAAACAAAGGTCCAGATGTGGACATTGAATTAAATATCAGTGGTTTCAACTGGCTTAGAGCTATGACTGTACTGTCATCATTTCCATGGTCAATTTTATACAGCACAATTTTCAGTGGTTTCTAAATCATTCAATTGTTTTTATAACAACAAAAAAACATGATGAAACAGTTGATAGATTAGCATGTCATAGATATTTGTCTTTTTTAGCATTTCTTGTAGCCAGAGCTCTCACATGACTTAGAAGCCCCTCCCCCGCCACTTTTCGGTTTTCGGCCCCTGGATTCAATGTACATAGTTTTTTTGTTTTTTTTTACATCATAAATCTGGTCCTCTTAAAAAATCGGAGGGGACGGACCCCCCCCCCCCCCCCCCCCCCCCCCCCCCCCCCCCCCCCCCCCCCTTTTTTTTTTTTTTTTTTCCCTCATCAAGCCGGGCCCCTTTAAAAAACGGGGGGGGCGGCCCCCCCCCCCCCCCCCCCCATTACAGCCACACCATGGCGCTGCCTGCTAACTAACAAGAGAAGATCATTTTGGCACATTGTAGAGGTTTGGTTTGGTAGAGAAAGTCTGCATGTAAACATTCAGCCTGGTCTCCCACGTAAACATTAAGCCTGGTCTCCCACGTAAACATTAAGCTTGGTCTCCCACATAAACATTAAGCTTGGTCTCCCACGTAAACATTAAGCTTGGTCTCCCACGTAAACATTAAGCTTGGTCACCCATGTAAACATTCAGCTTGGTCTCCCACGTAAACATTAAGCTTGGTCTCCCACTTAAATATTAAGCTTGGTCTCCCACGTAAATATTAAGCTTGGTCTCCCACTTAAACATTAAGCTTGGTCTCCCACGTAAACATTAAGCTTGGTCTCCCACGTAAATATTAAGCTTGGTCTCCCACGTAAACATTCAGCTTGGTCTCCCACGTAAACATTCAGCTTGGTCTCCCACGTAAACATTAAGCTTGGTCTCCCACTTAAACATTAAGCTTGGTCTCCCTGTCATTTCTGCTATCCATGTTAATTATTCCACTGCCCAGCATTTCTACAGCTGGTAATTTAAACTAGAATTTTTATATGAATTTTCCATAGCTTAACATTAATGTGGTGATCAAACAAAATTTATGAGCGTATATGATATGTGAACATTTTTAAAAATGATACTTTGTATGTAAAAAATTGATAGTTTGTATGTGTTGGAGTGTTAATACATTTTGACATAATCACATATATTAATTAAATAGTATTCGTGATTCAACACATCAACATATAAATTGCTGTAGATGGAAAAAATAAATGGAATAAAACATTTATTAATCAAGAGCTTATAGATTGCTATGATTACTACACTGGTGCCCAACCCCACTATAGAGAAGCAAAGCGACGCACAACCCTAACATATCTTTTAACAAATTAATACCGTAAAACAGGCCTGCACAACATACGGCTTCTTCTTATTTTTATTAATAACTTTCCCCCCCTGTCCTATTTTCTTTTGGCCCTCACAAGTTTTTCATAAAGTATTAAGACCTGCCTTACATTTTGAGTTGTGCAGGCCTGCTGTAAAACATTAAAAACAAGAAGATTAAAATTAGAATATTATGAAACTATTAAAACTTTATTAAAGAACAGATATTCTTTCAAATCATTTTATTCTTGAGTTAACTGAGCTGGAGACACTCCCCCCTCCCCCAACCACTCTGATAAAAAAAACTAATAACTTTACTTTAAAAAATGTTTGTTTTTTTTTTAAATGTTTTTTTTTTTTTAAAGTGGAACATAAATGGTAATTTTTAATCTTTGCTGCAAGCAATATCCCTGTGACATTTGTAATTTTATACTTAATTATCTAAAATATATTGTTTCTGAAAATTGGATCTTCGTCAATGACCAGCTATGTTTTAGCCTAAATTGGCACAGGTCCATCTACCTAAATCCACATCTGGCATCCAGCCAGTAAAGTCTACACTTTTCATGGTTAAGTGAGTAAAAATTTAGGGCATTGAATCAATTTGACGTGGTAGCGGCATGTTTTGTTATGTCAACATATCCTGATGAGTGTATTTATTACAGTTATATGTATAGCATTTATCTTCTCATACATGAACATCTGTGATGTTGTTGTTTTTTCTTGCTTCAATCATAACCTCAATGACTTAGCTGTGAATGTACCCTTAACCAAGATACATTTGTTAAAATTGTTATCATTGTAGGACAGATTTAATTGTGTTTTAAGTTATACAAAATGAAATAAAGCCGAGTGCCAATAGAAATACATTTGTACATGACTTATTAAAATAGCCTAAGCAATTTAAATTGATTGGTCAAATTTAAAAAGAAATGTTTGTTTTGGCCAAACTTCATTAAACTCATAAAGTTTTTAATTTATTGAGAAACTTTTATATTACAGGAAGAAAAAAAAATAAAGTTTAGCATGAAATCATATTAACAAACAAAAATAACTAAATTACATGTACAACTTTTTTTATCTACCTATGTTAAGATAATTTTTTGAAGTTAATCAAAGGATCTCTTCAAGTCATGTAACTGTGCTAAAAGGCTTAGAACAAAAGTGACAGGAACGGTTTTGGCTTCTTGTTGAGCTATTGGCAATATGGTCCCAATTCCAAATAAACGGCTGGCCTGGTTTGCCCAATAAAACAGAATACATTGATGTATAGTATATGTGATTTATTATTATGACATGGTTGAAGAGTGGGTAAGGCAAGGCTGTGTTAAGGGCAGGCCCGGCCCATGTGGGCAAATTGGGAGCTTGGAAATGGGGACTACTGACAGCAGTGGGTGAAAAGTGAGGCAGAATGGTCAAGTCAATAACAATTTATCATCAGATCCTGCTGCATTCCTGGTGGTGCCATCCCATCTGTGTCAATTATTTCATGTGTCTCAATAAACGTTTCTCAGACTCTTAGATCGAACATTGAAACATCAAAAGATTACATTCTAAGAACAGTGCATGTGACTCTGAAAAAATGCTTCCATTACTCGATAGCCTAGATTACAATATTCAAACTATTTCACTTGATATTAGCCAAGGGACGTCCACTTAGTTTTCAGTTAACTGCAGTTTTTTTGCCAGGTCAAAGCAGACGTTCTTGCTTGTGCAGATTTAATCTAAAATTAAAACTAATTATCATTATTTTTTTTGACAGATGTGTCTATTATGTGCAGTTAATATATTTGTTTGTTAAAATATATCAGAATCTTGTTTTCTTTAACTTTAAACATATCTAAATTCTTGTGTATTAAGTATTTTTGTGTATACATTTAATGTGATAAGCTTACAATGTCTAGATACTGAAGTGAATGTTGGCGCACTTCAGTTTACATAAAAGTAAGTTTACTTTTTTTTGTGCTACTACATAATATATTTTGTCATTTATTTATTTTTTCAAAGATTTTTTTTAAAAAATACCCAGTTTAAAATGAGTGTATGTTAGTTTGAATAGTTTATATGAGATTTGTCTGTCTAAGTTGTGGTAAACAATAAACCAGGCCTTAAATTTTTCCATTTCTGATTTTTTCTTCTTGTGTATATAGAGATATTCCTGTTTTGCTTTAACAACCACATTTAATATCTCTTTAAATTGGTTCAAAACACAATTGACCAGTTATAAAATACCTGCCCAATTTAAGATGGTGTAAAATACAAATAATTTTTTCAGAGGGTTTGCAAAAAGGCAAATATCTTTATTTATTCCAGGGGGAAGGGGGGTTGCTCTGTGTAATGCTAACAAAGGTTATGTAAAAAAAAAAAAATTTGCTTCAATTCACTTGACCATCAGTCTAGGTGTTAGAAGAGTTTTCTTAGCACATTAATTCTACTTTCCAGATTCAATAGCAGCACAAGTTCAGTGTAACAGCCTAGCCTTCTCTCCAGTTTCTCCAATAATCACTTTATACATAGTTGTTTTGTTTATGCCACAGCAAAATAATGTTTGTTCTTGTAAATTAGAAACTTTTTTCTTAAACCAGATTGGTTTAGTAATTTATTGCAATTTGTTTATAGAGATAAATAAACACTATAAACCAACCAGTGACTTAATTGGATTTGTTTGTGAAAGGTAACAGATGAGATTGCCAGAGTGTGATTGTAAAAATTAATGTAATAAATAACTTTGCCTCAAAAAGCATCCATCTAAACCTTAATCAGTGAAATAGCCAATAAAAAAGGTTGAATTTGTGGTAAAAAGCCACTTTTAGAATTATTTGCTTTAATTTAATTGAAGATGACAAACTAAAAAGCCAGTGGTACCAAAAAACTTTTTATTCTACATAAGATCTCCATTTTGGTTTGCAGCATGTTGGAGATGTACACAAAAACCAAAGAACGAACACAAAAGTTAATATTAATAGTATATACATTCATTAAAACATAGTTATAACATTAAATTAATATAGACAGTTTCAGTTGAATACAATAATAAAGTTATTGATAAAAACACATCTTTTTAAAAAAATTGAATAGATATTTTTTTAATTATTTTTTTTTTTTCAAGGGTGTTAAATTTAAGAAAACAGTATTTGAACAAGGTCATTTTGAACTTTACATTTAAAATACAATGCTGTAATAAACAAAATTTAGGCTGACCTTAGTTCTTCTGAGGTGTTCGTTGTCAGTAGTAATAAAACACAAATGCTATTGGTAGTGGTGATGGCTTTCAAGCAAATAGTCTTGGGATCATTCAAAATATTTCATTTGTGGTTGGCAGTGGATTTTTAAAAAAAAATAATAATAATAATATATATATATATGAAAATAACTGATATCTGAGATTAAATTTTCTGTTTCGTTTTGAAATGAAGCTGAATTATTATTAGAAAATGTACATTTTACATGACCCAGACAGTGGTTTCAAAATATGTCTTTAAGTTTAAGCAAGCTTTAAACAAAAATCATTACACATCTAAATAGGAAGAAAAACACAGTGCCACAAATGTTTAAAACATGACAAGAAACCTTGCAACTATTAAAGAACACTTACAAATACACCAGCTGTCTGAATATTCCACTTCCTCCTATATCCTATAAGATATTATATTTTTTATCAAATGTCACATTCAGAAACTACTCTTTTTTTTTTTAAATTTCATTTTTTTTAAAGTAACAATATTTTCTTAAACAAAAATGAATATGCAGTGTCATCCAGTTAAAAATAAATGCTGCTAATGGAATGTCTGTGGTTCTGATGCATGAGTTATGGCAAGAACAACTGATTTACTTTTTTTAAACCTCAATATAAACAGGGTCACACACTCTGACCTGTGGTGGGTTGAAGCACTCTAATGGTAAGTACAGCAGCAGTCACATAGGCAAGGACATTCTAGCCACATAAAATTACAACTGATCAAATGAGATGATACACAGAAAGGAAGATAATCACTTCTAATATTTTTTTTAAAAAATCATTCAAAAAATGTATTTATATTACCATTTTTAAAAAAAGAGAAAAAAAGGTAATTTTAATGAGTCATTTCATGTCTATACCTTCAAAAATTTAAAGATGATAGAACAAATGAATCCAAAAGTGTGCATTTATCTAACTATTGTTAAAAAAGTTGTAAAATTAAAATATTCTTTTAATGATTCAATTAACTAGTTTCAACCCCATAGAACACTAAAAACCAACACTAAAACAATATTTGTAATTATGTTATTTCTACCAAGCCTACATGTGAAATCTGGCAGGTGAGGCAGGCATATTTATTGAGCTGATTTTGAACACATAAAGCAAGTTTTGAACACTTTGTATTTGGGCATTGTATCTGGACGGATAATTGGGGAAAAACAAGAGTTACGTCGCAGGCTAAATGAGATGTGTGGTTTTTGCTAAAGATAGAAAAACTGAGGGACCACTAGGACACAGTTACTTAATTTGTTATTTAAGAAATACTTTTAAGAATAGCTTAAAAAATTAACATATTACTACAAGGGAAACTGAAGTGACATGTGCATATTTTTTTAATCTCTCGTGTTAAAATGTAAACACTTGAGGCATTCATGATTCTCAGAAAGCTCAGACAAACTGATCATTTCTCTTTAGAGTATGAACATAGGTTTTCATTGAGGTTGGGTGTTTACAAAAAAGACCAGTGGCAAAGTAACCCTCATCTATCTAGGACAACACACGTGACCCCCTAACCTGCGATCTTAACGACTCCCTGAACCCAGATCAATCAGTGCAATTTAAAAACAAACAACACATGGGGTTTATGACAAAACAAAACTTTGAAAAAATATATATATATGTGTATATATATCAATATATATATTATTTCATTAGGATGCAGTGATCTACTAAGTGATAAAAAAATTAAAAATTAATACAGGAAGTCCTGTTAACTTTTCACTTATTTTTTAACAAGAAGATGGTGCGGTGTTAAAAAAGTTGATCAGTGCTTTGCAAAAACTGGAATACACGTGAGTTATGGGGACCTTCAGTGAAAGAACAAACTCAGTTTTAAAAGCAGTTATTAGTGGTTTGCTGGAATATTTTGTGAAGTTTTGTTTGTTAGAGTCACATATGGTAGACATTTGGGAAGCAGTTTGTGTTGATTAGATCCAATTAAGTGATGCATTCATCTACTCACTAAAAATTTAACGCATGAGTTAAGTGTTAGTTTCATGGACGGTATACAAGTAGTTGTGAACAAGGAAAAAATAAGGAGATAAAGAGGATAAATATGTCTTTCTACTTGATGATTACAATCTATAATATTTACAGTGAGAAAAAAAATGTACTAGAAAAATATTTGACACATAAATTTGTTGCATCATGAATAGTTTTTTGTAAACAATTGTTTGAAACAAAATTAGGTTTGTTTCATCAAGAAATATTTACATATTTGTTTATAAAAATTCAATTAATTTTTTTTTAAATTGTTTACAAACATAATCTTATAAGCCTATAAGAAAATGGTAAGAATGTGTGAAAAAAATTGAGCTTTGCTAATATAAATTTTTTTTTTTTTTTTGCTCAGAAAATCAAAATTTGATTGTAGCAAACTCTCAGGCTACTGACGATGCTTGGAGCATTCAGCAAACTGCTTTAAACAGTAGTGTAACTGTTTGTTATTTAAAAAGTGGCCATCAATTGTTTTTTTTAATAAATTTAAAAAAAATAATAAGTTTTGTATTATTTTGTTCAAACAGATAATAAATATGAACACAATCAAACGATATTTGGACAACTTTAACACAGTCAACCATAAAACAACAAATTAGATCTTATTTGATCAGTGTGTTCATTCATCGGTTGTGGATGGGAAATGATTTCAGCACACAACTCATCAAGAAACAAAAGCAATCTGGATTTACCTTTGAAATCATGACAAAACAGGGCAAAAATATGAGAGCAAATGGACACCAAAAATGAATGACATGAAATTTGTCAAACATTCATAAACATAGAAATGGAATGTGCAAGAATGCAGAGAGAACAGTTCTAAAACATTTCGTAAGGATAAAAATAAATTATTCATCCAACAAATTCACAAATAATAACATGCATTAATGATTAGAAGAGGCATGCAGACATCACTAAATGTTTATGATGCAAGGCTTCGATTGTACAAAACTGATTTCAGTGTGGTAGATAGATGGAGACTACAGCATGTCAGTGTGGTAGATAGATGGCAGCGATGACGTACATTTAGCTGTTATGTTCAGGGGTTAAGGCAGTTTTTGCATAGATGTACAATGAACAATCTGTTATAAAATATCAAAAACTAATTATATATAATCTAGTTCAGTGTTGAATAAAACTGTTTCTCATAAATACATGCTTGAAATTTTATCAAGTACAAATAACTTAGCTATTGGGTCCATAAAGGAAAAAGTGTCATTATTTGATACAAAAAAAAATTCTCTTAGTTTTCCATCTTTAAGAAAAAAGAAAAGCACAACAAAAATCTTGAGACTAAATAATAAAAGCAAGTCAGTGTGACCTTTTATAAAGAATTAAAATAATGTGAGATTGGACAGATCCAAGGTTGACACTGATGTTGTCAATCAGCTGGATACTTGAAACAAATGCCACTTCTGACAACAACAGAAATAGGCACAATCTTCATTTAAATGCATGATTAAAAAAAATTTGTTAAGACCAATCTCCAACCATGAGCTGACGTGTGGTGAACTGTTGGAAGTATGAAAGTAATCATCATACAAGATAAAATAGTACACTAAAAGTGTTACAGTTATTTTAGCACTCTGCTTACAAAAGAAAAAAAAACTGCAATTATAAGATTGTTCACAACTTGAACATGTAACTTTTAAAATGAATTTTCCTCGTTGTGTACATGCTGATATAGGTTCATCTTTAGCACATTCAAAAAAAAAAAAAAAGAAAACTGAGGAGACCCCTAAAATGTAAAAGACATCTGAGCATTGTAATTTGTTTGTGAACACTTTGATTAGCAACCAGTTGCTTGCATGAGACATATCCTAGTGTAAAAACAAAACCTTCAAAAAAGTGAACATGAGAGCGGCAAAGTTTGTAATGGTGAAATGAGAAAATGCATCAAATTGCCTCTTAATTGTAAATCAGCAGATTTTAATTTTATTTCCAGATCATTCCTATTCCTCTTCTATCTTTTATGTACTGCATCTCAACATTTAGCACATATCCTTCAACATTGAGCACATACCCCTCAACATTGAGCACATACATATGCTATTATTTATTTCAATGTTTTGTCATTGAAAACAGGCTTTCCTAACACACCCTTCAGCTTTAGTTCTTTAAAAAAAACAAAAAAACTTTTAACAATCTGATCTTTTGGCAAGGGTTAAGTCAAACCAGCCCAATACTTGTTATGACAGCATTACCTTCTCTCCCAGCTTGTGGTCAATGTTTTCAGATAACTTATCAAACATTTACCCAACCAAGAGATTATCAGCTCATCAAAATTACTTAAGACACACCAGCATCAGCGGGATAATGCAAACATAATATATGAAACTATGTACAACCAAAGAGAGAAAAAACAAACTCACATCTAAATGAAATTAGCAACAAAACAAGTATCACCTCTGTCAGGCGTCTTGTGATCAAAAATAGGTGCCGATGTTTAACAACAACAAAAATATATAAAAAATTTGCAAATTTTTTTTTTCTTTACAAAATTGGCTTTTTTTTTAAAAATAAATTTTATTAAAATTTTTTTTAAATGTTAATATTTTTTATTTTGAATTCATTTACTGTTAACTTGAAACACCATTTCCACCAAGGGATTGGTTTTCTCTGATAGACAAAAATGATCCCGTTGTCAGTGCTGATCACAGCCTACAACAGGAAGGAGATTCAGGCAGTAGTGTGTGGGTATTTTTATCTTTGTGACCAAATATAATAAGTATTTCATGTGGTTAATAATACTTCCAAGCTTAAAACGAATAAGTCCCATGGTCAACATGTTAAAATGAGACCCTTTTTCAAATTAAAACTTTGAATAGACGTAGCTCTAAATTATTTATAGTGTTGATGAATTTCCAATAAGTTGTTAAATGAAATAAATACACCGTTTTGAAAGATATTGCAAAAAAAAAAAAAGTCTTCCCAATCAAAAATTTCCCCTCATAACAATATGAGTTTCAAAATGGATTAAAACAAATTTTGAAATGGAAGGTCACTGAGAAAATGTTTGTTGGCTGCGTAGTAGATAATTCAGTGCAGGGGACAGCCAAGGCCATAACTGTCACTGTAGGGGACAGCCAAGGCCATAACTGTCACTGTAGGGGACAGCCAAGGCCATAACTGTCACTGTAGGGGACAGCCAAGGCCATAACTGTCACTGTAGGGGACAGCCAATTCCATAACTGTCACTGTAGGGGACAGCCATGGCCATAACTGTCACTGTAGCGGACAGCCAAGGCCATAACTGTCACAAATTAATTATGATTTAACATTGTCAACTAAATCCTGTGGCTTCACAGGTGTGGTTAAATTTTGAAACTTGTTACGAATGTCTTTGAATTAATGTTTTAGATGAAAATATTTACAATACTATCTACAGGAGCAGTCAAGTTCTACAGGACTGATTTTTAAAGGAAGTCGGAAAATACTGTTATATCTATAGCTCTAAATGCTTTTGGGGACCATTTGCAAGCCCCCTTTTGATACAACCAAAGAGACATTTTTAAAAAAAAATGATCAGGTGCAGTAGGTTTTGAAAATAACAGAGACTTAAGTATTAAGACAAGAAATATATCACAAGTAAATGTTAGGATAAATGTAGGATAAATGTAGGGTAAATGGTAACTCTGGAAATGTCTGATTTTTTATGGGCACTTTTCATTGGCTGGTGCTTCCATCTGTTAAAAATCTTTTTCAGGGAACACAGCGCTCACAGTTGACATTGTGTCCATGATGAATGAGGCTAGAGCGAAATTTACTCATCACTGAGGGAGGCTTTCTTTACTTTGGACGCATTGTTGCGAGTCATGATAGTGTGCTTGAATGTGTAGCGTGTCACTTCGTAGAACCCTGGATTGTACACACTTTGCTGGCTGTGCTGTGACTGGGAAGACCCGCTTGAGCTTGCCTTTAGTTGGAGAGAAATAAAAATGAATTGGTTAAATTGTCTGTCAATTATAAAAATAAATATCAACAAAGTTTAAACGAGGGAGAGGTGGGAAATGAAGTTAAGGTTAGAGTTAAATGAGGATTGTTGAGATAAATCAGCACCAGCATTACAGCATGCTGGCAGGAGAAAATGTTTGAGATAATATGTAGTGTAATGTCATCCATATGAACAAATAAAAACTTGATCTGCTTGGTCCACTCAAGCTATGGGTAAAACAGCTAAGTGGAATGGACTAAAAGACCAGCAGTAGGTTTTCTTGGGCAAAAGGTAAACCTAATCTTCTAGGCTGACAACGGAAACATGGATCTAGGTTGACAACGGAAACATGGATCTAGTCTGACTATGGTAACATGGATCTAGGCTGACTATGGTAACATGGATCTAATCTGACTATGGTTACACCTGTCGGAATAGATCAGTAAGCAAAAGAAAAAAGACGGTAAAATTTGTGGGTATGATTAGGGTAAAATTTGTGGGTACGATTAAGGTAAAATTTGTGGGTATGATTTATGTAATGTTTGTGTTGGCTGTAATGTACTATAGGGCTCATACTGCACAATCAATTAAATGGGAAATGGCTAGCAAAAGTTTCATCTTGTGGGACACCCCCACTGGTGCATCTATTATTGTTTATGAAAAACTAATTTTATTGTTAATATATATAAGAATGAGCTATGCTGACCATAACGCCAAAGAACCGAAAATATTTAAATACGTTTGAATTCTTAAAAACAATCATAGTTATTTTCTATTATTTTACGGAAATAAATAAATTTAAATATGCAAAAAATATTATATATCTGCTTTTATTTTAGTAAAAGTTTAAGTATTATTATAAATTACAAATAAATTTAAGAATCAACTAAGGAACTATTGTAAGCATTTTATATGAATTTGAAAGTTATGAAAAAATAAACATATTAAAAAAATTATGATCAAAGAATTACACCCTAAACACATTTATTGGGGAAACCCACACATCAGTTGTTTTTAGTGCGTTTTTAGTGCATTGTTAATATTGCTAAATAAAATTAAAATTAATTTGTTCTAAATAATCACCAAATGACTTCATAGCCCCAATTGCCAATTGAGCAAACGCCAATTTCCTATTGAGCAAACGCCAATTGCCTATTGAGCAAACGCTAAAAGTTATCTGATTTAATAACCGCATTGACAAAATTGATAATGTATTTTCCCCTTCTTAAATGTAAAATTAATCAATACAATTGATTGCTTTCTAAATTGCTAAAATTTGCTAAAATTAAATACAACTTTAACTGTGTATTTTTAACATTTAATAAGTTTTTACTTTTTACTCATTTAAAAAATATACTTTTATGAAATTTATAAAGTAGTAAAAACTTTAAACCTTTAAATATACTTTTACTAAGAAAATGCCATGTAATGCAATCAGTACAGTGAAACTACATAGCCAAATAGCATTCACTAATAAACAAAGCATATGAAATACAAAAACTTTGTTTTTGCGCAAGTAGGGGGGTTACAATCCCTTGGATGATTTAATTAATTTTTTTTTAACTTTGGGGGGAGGGGGGAGGGGGGAGAGAGAATAATATGATACTTTCATTTTGCCCAAGATACGCCTCAGAATGAATTTGATAAATAATTAACCTTCTTAGGTACATATCGGGTGGTAGGAAATAGGGTGTGTACATTTTACGTGGATGACAATAGCTCTAAATCCAATGATATTACAGTTGTGAACTGATGATATATTCTCATTTTACAAATGAACATATGTTTACCAATTAAGAAAATCAATGACGTTAGTTAACAAAACGTAGGTACATTTACATAATTATACCCATGAATATCAAAACCCAATCATTTTACACAAGTGAAAATTTAATTTTCAAAATAGAGAAGGGTTAAGATTTTTTTAGATAGATAGATGATAAATGATAGACGACAGACAGACAGACTGATTGACAGACAGATTAGATAGAACGCTCCCTTGAATAGTTTCGCAAAAGGTGTCTTTTATTCAGTAAACGTTATCTATACATATTTACAAATTAATGTATGTATGTATGTCCAGTATGCGATCCTATACCATTCATCCGATTCCGATAAAATTTTTGTGAGTTGTACACATGACCGTAAATTTTTCTGAATTATTACACACATTTTAAAATATTTCATTTTGGACCCAGGGCCCTAAAATATTGTTTTTCTTTTATAAGCTAAATATAATTTCCGCATGCGTTCCTATACCATTCATTCGATTGCAATAAACTTTGGTAAGTTGTGTGCACGCCCACAAAGGTTTCTGAATTAGGTTAGATCTACCCATTTTGAAATATTCCTTTAGGGGCCGGGGGCCCTAAATTATCCTTTTCTTATATGAGCTATATAAATAAAATTTCTAACAGAGCTTTTGCATGGGTGGATGTAATTTAATCAAATACAAATAGCGACATTTCAGTTTGTATGTGACATAATAAGTAGGTTTCTGAATTAGTAAAACAATTTTACAATTTTGCCAGGGGGGGGGGGGGGGCGCGCTTAATTTTTAAATATTTTTTTTATTATGTGAGCTATATATATATATAATTTCAAATAGAACTACTGCATGGGTGAATCAATCGCTGCAAGTGTGTGAACTAAATTTTGAAACGTCTGCTCACGTGTCGAAAAACCTAATTTTCTTGTGTATGCACCAGACGGAAAAAACAAAAAAATATTTTCTATTTAAAAATTACTTCAAAAACGTAATTAAAACACAATTTTTTTCTTTGAGTGGCATTGCAACGCATGCCAGGGTCTCTCTAGTATTACATATTTAGAAGTTAAAAAATGTGTAAATACTACTTGGCAAAAACAATTTGATAGGGCAATTGATCACTAGAGAATATTACCTGTGTTGGTATAAGACATGTAGTGTAGAGTGTTAAGATAAGACCCATTGTGTACAGTACCTGTGTTGGTATAAGACATGTAGTGTACAGTATTCATGTGTTAAGATAAGACCCATTGAGTACAGTACCTGTGTTGGGATAATCAGTGTGGTTGAGTCAGATGATGATATAATATTAGATCTGCCAAGGGCTTGAGCCACATCTGTCAGTTGGTTGGCCTGATGGAACTCAACCAGTGACTTCCACATCTTCTTGCTGTGTGTTTCAGGAATGTTCATGCTTTTCAAAGTCTAGAAATAAACAAAATAGGAATATTTAGCCATATGGGAATTTGTGCTTAAATGGATAAGTTCTTTAAAAAAATCTTGGTACATTTGAACCAATTGACTTTTTTTTAATTGAGTATTTTAAATGTTTTTGGCCCTCTTGAGATCTGCCCAGAGTCACATGGCAAAAAAAGATGAATGGCAGATCCACCGGCCCAATAATAAAAGCCTTGAGATTGGCTGGCTGGCCTTTGGTTAAGCTAATCAGATTGCTTCTCACATTTCTTCCTCATCTCGTCATTTTAATATTGGCTTTCATTGATTGTTTACGGTGTTCTGTCACTTTATAGCAATTTTTTTTTTAAACCTAGGGACCCCTATAAATGCTTAAAAAATATGTGACCTTGAAATATGTCAAAAGGCATAAAGCAACCTCGGAATATTTTATGCAGTTTTTTTTTTTTACATTGAATCTCATTCAATTGTTTGATAGGACTTATTTAGGCTTTAACAATTTAAAATTGAGATAGTAAGATTTCTGTTTCATTCATAAAGATCATATTAGCTCAGATTTATATTTGTAAAGCAATTAGTTATATTTTTTATAAATTGTTTTGCAAAATAAGTGCAGGGCTAGTGAAAAGTCCAAAAGGGGCTACTTCTCAAGAGGGTTAAAGTTTAAATAATGAATACCCCCCCCCCACCCCAAAACCACACACACACACTTTAAATTTTGTATTTTAATAATTTTGTAACAGTATATGAAGAAGCTAAAAAAAATGTGTTAAACGTTATTTTAAAACACTCAGGAGGCTGCTTTATTAGTCTTTACTTTCAGAGAATTTGCAAAGTGGAATAATTTGGAAAACACATGGCACTGTACCTCTTCACTGAAGTCATCCATCTGGAACAGATTCTGATAGCCGATATGGTGAAAGCTGTCCAGGTATGCAGACAAGCCTAAAGTTGCAAGCCATCTAGAGACAAAACAAATGTCGATAACCATGAACACAACCACAAATTAAACATAAGGACACTCAATGTTCAAAGAACATGTAAAAATAACATGATGTAACAACGAAACACATTGAAAAGACTTAAAACAGTGAATTGATTAGATATTTTTCTTTTAGTCTTTATCAGTGGCAGCAAAAATTGAGTTACAACCTTACTATTCACTTAATTCAGCACCAACAGCTTAAAACTTGTCTAATACTTTATATAATCTGTATTTGGTAACCAAAGTATCTGACATAACTTTTTGTAGACAAACTAAAAACTAAGATTCACTTCCCGTCTTTTTTAATAAAACATCTCTTGCGGCGTTTTGAAAATGTAATCGTCATGGGTTTACAATTTAAATCAGTGTTCAGATTTCTGCCGCCAAAAATTAGCTTTCAAGTTGAGTATTTTTTATTTAAACTGAACCTATTTAAATCGTAACAAAATTTAAACTTATGTGTTACTCATATTTTTGGGCCCACACGATTAAATAAAAACATTTGTCGCTTACTCACTTTATAGAAATTGGTCTTTTAAAATGTTCTTTCACATAATCCATTTTGTTTACGCTCATTCTTACGGTTCATGTTTCTGTCCTCTTACCCAGCTACGGAGTTATCCCGCAAATCCCCGAGCACGCCATCAATATCCTCCTTCTTGACAGCAATGCCAGATCCCTCGATGATCTCATGCTGGGGGCTGTGTGAGCTGGACACAGCATTCAACAGGAGGTCGTTGAAGTCATCCTCGGCCTCGTAGGACGTACTGGGATGATGGCTGTCGATGCTCATTGTGGTGGAGGTGGAGGCTTCCGAGTGATCCGAACCATTCTCAAGGTAGCCATTTGTTCTGGAAAATAAACGGTCAAGGTAGAGATGGGTGAATAGATCTAGATAGAGATAAGTTAAATAGTCAAGATACAGATGGGCGATTGGATCAAGATACAGGTGGGTGAATGGATCAAGATACAGATGGGCGAATAGGGAAAGATACAGTTGGGCGAATAGGGAAAGATGCAGTTGGGCAAATAGGGCAAGATACAGTTGGACCAATGGGTCAAGATACAGATGGGCTTATGTGTCAGGATACAGATGGGTGAATAGGTTAAAGATACAGATGGGTGGATAGGTCAAGGTAATTTTAAGTGTTCCTAAGGTGTTTAAAAAGTCCCAGGTTCAGATATAATGGCCAGATGCAATAATTAGACAAAGGTGGAGTTTTTTAAGAAAGGTTGACAAGACACAAATTATTTGTACATATTTCAATGTCTCAAAAGTAATATCCCTAAAATGAAGTAATAAGACAGAGGTGATTTGTGGTCTTATGTGAGATAAGATTATCCATTAGTAATCCATAGATTAGCCCCCTTCATGACATCAGACTGAGCAAAGCCTCCTGCCTTAACATTAGATCAAGACCTTGTTACTTTTTTAAATCGGAATGCAAGGAGTTAACACATTTGTCCTACATTCCAATCAGGGGCCGAGTCCTGCAGAAACCAGTGAGAACTGCACTCCAGTACTTTTTGTTTTGTTTTGCTAATACATATTTATTTACAGAGAGGAGGGGTAATATATATTAAAAAATTGGGTGTGTTCCATCAATTTTTTCCCCAGAACTGGACTCTTGATTCCAGTAGTACTGGAAAGAAGGTGATAAGTGATGATAATCACTGCTACATATTGTGAAAACATAAAAGAAAACTTTTAAATTTAAATATTTATTTGCCCTTTTACATATATATAACTGTACATGCACTTTGTTTTGTTAAAAAAATTATCAACAATGTTAACTACAACGTAAAGAATGTAAGGTATGTTTGATTTTTTTAAATTATTGACAAGATTAACTAAAACAATGTAATAACAGGTAAACTGCTATCAAATAAAAGAAAATAATATCAAGAAAAGATTTTTAGGAAAAAAAAACAAAAAAACAAAACAAAAAAAAACAGATTATCACAGTTGTAAATAATTATGTTCCAGCCCTTTTATGTTTAGCTTGATTAATGAATCATGAATAACTTGAGAAACATTATTAAAAAGTCAGATTCTTCCTAATCTATGGCAGATTTTTCTTCTGTGGTAAAAAAATTATTAAAAAAAAAATCAAACCGACTAGTTTGTAACTAATTTAATTCTGAAAAACAATCAGGCATACATGTATTTACATATATATTACACAGGAATGTTAAGAGAAACTTGCTGGCCTATAATATTTTTGTACAACTCTCTTTATGTTAAAGAACAACAACATTCATTCTTCATTTAGTCAGTTTTTCTCAATGTGTATGCACAGTGTGAAGACCTTTGCTCTAGCAAAGTGTGGAGACCACTGCTCTAACAAAGTGTGGAGACCATTCCTCTTAGCATACAAGACTCACCATTGCTACAACCTTTAAGAGACTACAACCTTATCCATTTCAAACTTCCCCAAATGCACACATCAACAGATGAGGTTCTTCCCTTCTTTTGGGCAACACTATCTCTTTGGGTACAAATAAATTTTGTAAAAAATTGTTTACCAGACTGCATTCAATTAGAAGTTTATTATTTTTGGAAAGAAAGAAGGATGTGAGAAATTGAACAGAAAATTTATCTTTTAGATCAAATGTTAAAAGCAAACATTATTCAAATTCGTAAGAACTTCCATCACCATTTCAAATATTTCCAGAATTTTATTTATTTAAAAAAAAATTAAACTTTTAATATTCTGATAATTATTTTAATACAAATTTCCTTAGTTAGATTTCAAGTGATATTCTTGCTATCAGGTCATTGAATTCATACCAAAAGTAATTTGTCAATCCCCTAGAAGCATTTTCACAGACTCAAGTTTAAAGAGAATAAAATGCAGTGTTGTCGTTACATAAGGCACCCATCATGCTGTTCTTTGGTGGAATGTTGACAAGAAAAGAAGTGAAATGAAAGATCATATTTTGTCTACAGCTTGAGAAGAAAATGTTTAAAATGTGTACTTTCTTTACTTCCGGGTTCAAGAAATTTGACACCCATTTGCAACTAGAGTGACACAAGAACTGTAGAAGACATGTTTATCATCTTCATGCATTTTTAATGACTAAACCATTTTTAGGGGTGCCTATTTTTTTAAAGATATGCCTCATCATCAAAAGAATGAAATGAATCCCTGAATTAGAAATACTTTAAAATTATTATTATTTTTTTTTAAAATTTATATTAGCTTTGCATGTTTCTTTCTGGTGGAGCTTGTGGCAAAATCCTCGGACGGCTAATTGACTCACTTCCTGTCTACCTATCAAGCTGAAACTTGGCACATAGACTCGTTGCCAATGACAACACATTTTAACAAATTTTCAGCCCCACCCACAAAAATCAGAGTTTCCTGTTTTTCAAGGGGAAGATGAAGGAAATATAATGGCACTGATTTCACGAAATAAAATTGCTGATAACTGCGGTAAATGAGATTCGTAACAATGTTGCAGGTGCATTTGGTGCATAATATTTTCTTTCTCTTAAATAGTTGGTGAAATAAATCTGCTGTGTAAAAGCGGGCGGGATATTAGAATATTATTATTATTTAATAAAAAAAATAAAAACTTAATATAAAGGATTGATATGAAAAACTTTGTTTTGAGGGGTTGCTAATTAAACTGTAAAAAATTTGATTTTTTTATATTTTTGAAGAGTGTATGTTTCCACTGAATAATTCAAAAATATCTCATGGTCCATGTGGACAGAGAGAGATATTGAACAACTCATATCGGCAGCATGTCTTGTTTTATATGAGATACATGCACAATATCTTTTGTTGTTGAAATCCAATGATTGTACTCCAAAGTCTGTACTCCAAGGAGTCATTTCAACTACCATCTACCTTGAAAAGCATACATTTGTAATTTTCCAACACTTGCTATACTGGTAGTTCAAATGCCTACCTACTTGCTCTACCGGTAGTTCAAATGCCTACCTACTTGCTATACCGGTAGTTCAAATGCCTACCATGTAACCCTAAAAGCATTGAAAAGTGACAATGTATGCTTTTCAAGGTAGATGGCTAGCTAATTGTCCTCATTGAAAACAAAGAAGATATCTTTAACTTTACATGCTTAAAAAAAAAGATTACATGACAATGATACATCAAATAAACTAAAAAGTTTGACATAACATGGATTTATGTCAAATTAAACAATGCAATGCATTAAAATAAGAAACTATTACAGTTGCCTGACTGGCTTAGTTAAGCATTGTTGAAAGAAATTTTTTTAAATTAAATGTTTTGATACAATACTTGAATATTTACAAATGTGCTTTGATTACTATATATCAGGCCTGCACAACATACGGCCCGCAGGCCGACGCTAGCACCCACTTTGCTGCCCGTGAAGTAATGAAATATTCTTTATTATTCCCTCCCTGTTCTATTTTCTTTCGCCCGCACAAGTTTTTCATTAAGTATTACGGCCTGCCTTATATTCGGAGTTGTGCAGGCCTGCTGTATATCATAGGTGAGGGCAAGAATACAAATCTGATGGAAAACATATTTGTTTTACTGGACGGAAATAAAGGTTGGCATTTACCAATGATATATAAATGATCAAGTAAACAACATCTGGTACATTCTAAAAGAACAAACTAAGGATGTTAAAACAATCAGATTTACAGTTTTTGGCTCTGAAACCGGTAGCTGATTTTCACAAAACAAATTTTTTCACAAAACAAATGTAAAAAGAGGTTTAAAAAAGAAATGTAACATTTCAATTATTACAATTTAGGTAATTGCTAATTATTGGTAATACTAGCTGTAGCCCACCAAACAATGGCGGCCGCAATGCGTGAACTTCCCAACTACTAAAGTCACTTGACAAAACATGCACTCTAAGTAACAAACTTTATTTATAAGAGTCCCAATTTAAGTAAAAGCCATACTTTGGAAGAAAACGTAAATTTGTGAATTTTAAATTCAACCTATAGAAATGCAGGGTCCAAAAATTTATATGCATGACATTTTTATAAAAAATAAAACCTTTAAATAGTTTGGGCTTTTTTTCTTTTCTAAAGTAAAAGAAAAAAAAAAGTTCATAGCTAAATTTTTTTTTACTCTCTTTTTCCTATCTGAAGACTTCTTTTTGAATTTGTAGAAATCAAAAGGTGTTTAAACTCATGGTGCTGACTAATAAGATCTAAGTGATTTGGTTGGCCAAAAAGATATGGTACAGATGGACACTGAGTGTGAGCAGAGTTGCACTGAGCTAGAGGTAGATTAGCATTAATCAGTCTTATTTTTGACACATTTCTCCGCTTTTGAGAATTAGCAATGCTGCTAAACTTTTCCTTTCAATTAATAACTCACATCAAGGAAATAGTCTTTGCTATGGCTCTTCAAAAAGATTTTTTTTTTTTTTAATTATTTTAATAATATGGCACAGGTAACAATTAAGCATTCCATCAATGGACATTTTAAAAGATTTTCAACTGCATGATACACAACTTTCTAACTTTGCCTTACGCATTAAAAAAATACCACTGAAATATTATGACAAAGTCAGAATTTTGACTTGGTTTTAAGAATCAGTAACACTATCATCCATCCATCAATCCATCGATCCATAAGTTCTCTCTCTCTCTCTCTCTCAAACTTGTTTTTGTTCATCTATTTCTTGAGCGACTTTTCAGCTTTTGACATCAGTTTCTTCTTTTTGGCCATGGACTTGACCTTTGTCTCTTGACCCACAAGACAAGCCAACCACCTGCAACGAGCCAGAGCGACATGTGTTTTATACTATTTGGCTTTTTAACAACAGACTACTGCACCGTCAGCTAGTTCTAAATGGTTGGAGGAGGACACCATTTTCTTAGAAATTTAATTGAATCCTTTAACTCTGATCCCTTTTTTTAATTCAAAGTATGAAGGTCTTTACAAAAAAAAATCCTGGAAGTGTCCTACTTTTAATTTATCTTCATCAAAAGATGGGAGGGGTAAGCCTTATCCTGCTTGAAAACTTGAAAGGGAACAACTACTATTGTAGGATTAAGCAAAATCTAGTTCTAGCAATAGGCTCTGGCTCACAATGCAGGTGGCTGTTTTGCTTTCACATATGTATTCAAATAAAAGGGTGTACATGCAAAAACAGATCAATATATATATATATTTTTTTAATTAAACACAACAGTAAGATAGAAATTTAAAAAAAAAAAAAAACCCAGACCAATAGAGTGTGATCAACATAATGTAGATACTTTTAACAAAATACAGGATTTAAAATAAAAAAAAGGGTGTAAAAGCAAAAACAAAAAAAAATATATATATATTTTTTTAATTAAACAAAACAGTAAGATAGAAATTTAAAAAAAAAAAAAAAAAAAAACCCAGACCAATAGAGTGTGATCAACATAATGTAGATACTTTTAACAAAATACAGGATTTAAAAAGTACATCAACAACATTTTAACACTTGGCAAGTATCACATTCTTAATAATACAAAAATCTTTAGCCCTTCGTGGCATAACAAGGGACATTTTCAATACAATGATTAAATCTGACCCTGGCCCCCATGTATTGGTCTTCAACAGCAGATAAATGTTATTTAGATTATCCTACTAAATCTGATCTCATTGCTTTTAAAGGAAGAGAATAAATGCATCAGAAGGAATACAACCATGACAGTTTATATGTTTTCCTGGGTAAGGAAGAAGAGGAACATTGACACACAGACAAACACAAACAAAAACTTACTGCCTTTGAGTTTCCATTTGTCTCTGTCTGTATGATTCAACAGTCTGTGCTGGTACTAAGGTGGCCAGCTCTAAAGAATCTCTAATCTTCTTCAGAACCTCAAAGTTTTCCCTGCCCCTGACCTGAAAAATTAAAGGGCGAAGATTGCAAAGAAGTTTAATACTGCAGTTGAGTTAGACTCTAATAAGAAGGATGGTAGTTATTCTTACTGCCTCATTGAAAATTTCATTGTCATCTTACTTCTAAAGTGAATGTTTTGCTGTCAACTTACTTCTAAAGTGAATGTTTTGCTGTCAACTTACTTCTAAAGTAAAGTTTTGCTGTCAACTTACTTCTAAAGTAAATGTTTTGCTGTCAACTTACTTCTAAAGTAAATGTTTTGCTGTCAACTTACTTCTAAAGTGAAAGTTTCGTTGTCATCTCCTAGTTTTCTTTTCTTGGCTACACTCATGATTTCTGTTCCAACTGTTAACTTTGGCATCCCGGGCACACCTATGGAACAAATAATTTTTGTTTTTATATCAGTAAGTATATCATGAGGCAGGAGGAGTAAAGGGTCTAGTTGAAGGGATCAAGGTTATTTTATGCCACAGTTATCTGCTGTTTTTGAGAACAACATCAATCAGCTGTGATCATATCTTAGCATTCAATACCAAGCACATAACTGGATGATTTCACAAGTGGCAAGTTAAAGGATGGATCAAGGAACACTGACCTTTCCTTGGTGACTGTTGAACTTGTGGCATGGTGGCCTTCTCGTCCGCTTTCCTGTCTCTGCCTGGGCATGCGCAGATCCTGACCTCTACCGCCCTCCGGCCTAGCACCACTCCATCCTTCTCAAGGGTGAAAACTATCTGGAGTGGTCGCCTGTTGGGCCCGCCTACACATGAACCTAGACACATGAACTGGAAGAGGTTGGTCACCCACTCGGCCCCGGCTTGCGGAGTTTCGTGCGGTATAATAACACTCTGACGACTGGTTCCAGCGTCCTCCACATACTTGGCCTGCTTGTGCTCGCACCTCACCAAGTGCGAGGGAGCAGGGTGTTTCTCATTATTGTTTTCTGTGGATACCGCATGGTTGGGGCACCTCTTGACAACTTCCTGCACGTGCTCAGGTTTCATATAAATCGGCATGGCACGAATGAGTGAGTTGAATGGTGCCTGGCTGCGTGTCTTGAATCGAACAGGGCACGTTGTTGCCATCCGGACATACAGTTTTTTTAACGAATCTGAATACTGGAAATAAAAAAAATTTTTGAATAAAATAAAATTGATACAATTTATCTTGATGTGCCACATTTAGAACATGCAGGCATGTAAAAATGCTTTAAACTTCCTGGAAGATCTTCAAAATTAAGTCTTACCATTCATATTAAATATAATACCTCACATGAATTACAATTTTATTTTAGCTTCTGCAAAACTATAAGAGCCCCTTAACGTTGAGAGAGTTAAATAAATTTTGGTATCAATAAAAGTGTCAATTAGTAAATTAACAATTTAAAAGAAAATTAAGAATAATTTATTTACCGTCCATGTTGTAGACTTGGTCTCTTTGGATGGTTGTGAGAAGCTTATTTCAAAACCATATTCACCAGGGTAATCAGTACTGGTGAACGAAGGCAAAAAATGTACATTTTGATATCAGGCAAATCACCAAAGTCAATTTAAACATCTCAAGTAATCACAGAATCTTAAGTAAGGAGTGATGAAAATTGCACAATGCTAAAATTTTATTTTCAAAATCCTATTATTAGCAATGTAAAAAAAAATTATGACTTACTTTGATGGCACTGTTGGCATTGGAGAGGTGATGGAGTTATGAGGTGAGTAGGGTGATGTGATTGCCTGGATAGCAAACAAATGCAATGAATTAGATAGTAACAAGCTGAAATGAGGTTTCAGGTGAACTGTACAAATAATTACTATCAAGTTAAAAACAAGATCTATGTGGAACATTGTGAGACAACTGTTACATAAAACAACCCCTTAAAAAACAGTATAAATCCTTAATAAAATGTAATATCGAGCAATGAGAGGAGGGAGGGAGGGCAGACTTCAAAATTTGACAAAATATGCATACAAGTAGCGCACTTTTAAAAAATCCCAGTTGCACATTTTTTTCACTGAAATATATTAAAATTCTAATTACCAACCCGCTCTTACACCGCAGATTTATTTCACCAACTATTTCAGAAAAACAAAAGAAAATATTACGCATCAAACAAACTTGCCATATTTTTTTTAAAAGAATTTCACAGTTATCTCGAATTTTATTTAGTGAAATCAGTGGCATCACATTTCCTTCATCTTCACCATGAAAAGCAAGAAAAAATGATCTTTGGTAGGGGTTGGGGCTGAAAATTTGAAAGAATGTGTTGTCATTGGCAACGAATCTACGTGCCAAGTTCCAGAGCGATAAGTTAGCAGGAAGTGGGTCAATTAGCCGTCCGAAGATTTTTCCGGAACAAAGGCAAAGTTAATAAATTTGTAAAAATAAGTGCAAAAGGGATACCCTTGAAATCCAGTGCATCCAAAAAAATGCAATAACTATAAAAGCTACTTACATCATCATATGGACTGGGCACACTGCTGCCTATTATGTTGGTTTGTGAGTCTGGACTCATACCCGATGAGCTGGCTGTGTTCAGGATGGGGTTCAACTGGAAAGGATAAAAAATTAAACAAATAAATAATTATTAAGTAAAAAATTAAACAATTAAAACAAAAATATTTAGAAGTTAAAATCTGTGTGCATAGTGTAGAATGAGGTTCGACAACCTACAGATGTACACCAGACTTGGCAAGCTGAGCAATTTGCATTAGCACAGGGGAGACCAAACAGTAATTATAAATGGCTTTTTTTTAAAAATGATTTTTAAATGGTAAACTTATGAGTTGAATGCATTAGAAGTCTTATTTGGACACAGTAATATACCAAAAGGTTGCCAACCCACTGTGTAGAAAAACATTTAGGGATGCAGCACACCAGCAAAAAACAGGAATGGTCGTTATTACATTCACATATTTTGGCATATTAGGGATTATAATTATTTTTTTTTAGTTTTAAATGAATTAGGTAATATCTTGTTGTCCCCCCCCCCCTCCCCCCCCCCCCCCCCCCCCCCCCCCCCACGCAAATACTAAACTTAAGATGGTACATCAGCATTGCAAAGAAATGTGTGCTTGATCTTTCAAACAGTGAGTAATAAAAGACACTTATTTGCTTTGTACAAAGGCCCCAGCTGCTACCAGTTCCTTAAGAGAAAAATGAATGTATAGTTATGTAGTCTTTCACTAGTAATTGAAATATTTCTACTGGAGGGAAAAATGTTCAATCAATATTAATCATTTCACTTTACAGCCCTAAGTTTTGTTTTTTCGATTACATTTTTATGCTTCTGCAAAATAAAACAAAAAAGAGATTTGGAGGAAAATTTGTTGGATTCTTGATTATTGTGGTTTTAGTTATTGAAAAATATTTGACTTGATATTTCCCAAAGCCATCACACAGTTTAATATACATGTTCAGACTGATGAAAGCATATGCAAAAGATTTAGAATACACATATCTACAGCAAGCAAAATATAATAGGAACAAACACAAAAAGTTAATTTTTTAAACTAAAACAAAAAAACTCCCCCCCCCCCACCCACCCCCACTTAAGGATCCCCATCAATGACCACCAATAGACACCTCCAATGGAGACCTCAAATTGAGACATGTCAAACTCTGAAGAGCTTCTTTAAATACCATTATTGGCTTTACTAAGTGTAAACAGAGAGGGAGTGTGTCCCCATTTAAATCAATACAGCTGCTGACAGGTTTCATTAGGGTCCATCAACTCCTCCAACTTTCATAAAGTCAATGCATCATTGGTGCTTGGTAAGACAGCATAAAAATAGTACAGCCACTAGTACAGACTTGAAACTAGTACAGACACATGTTTGTGGGACAAGTTAGGGACATAGAACTGAATGTGACACACTTTAGTCAAACCAACAGAAATGACTACCATTTTATTTTAATAAACAATACAATCAAAGACATGCAGGTATAAATCAAATCTGCTCTGAATATGAACAGGGGTCTTGAAAACATATAAAGGAAGACATACAATAACAAGGATGGAGCATATATATGCAGTCAACATTACATGTTTCAACAACTTTATTTTTTAAATGGGGAAATTCTTTTGATTCTTAAGGACTGAAATTTTCTGAACTGACAGAATCAGTTGATAATATCTCTGAATTTTCTGAAATGACAGAATCAGTTGATGATATCTCTGAATTTTTTGAACTGACAGAATCAGTTGATGATATCTCTGAATTTTCTGAACTGACAGAATCAGTTGATAATATCTCTGAATTTCATGGAACATGCAAGCTTATTTGCTTTTGAGTGCGGAGTGAAAAAAAAAAATTAAAGCTAATTACATTTAAATATTCCATTAATTATGTATTTATTAATGATGCTGTGAAGGAGAGACCAGGGTTGAAAAATAAAATCAGCATGCTAAGTTCACTCAGAGCATAGCTACAACCTCCTAGCACCTACCCCCCCCCCCTCTCTCTCCAGAACCAGGCATGAGCCCAGTGGACGTCACGGCTGGGAGCCTGATACCCAGCCACAGTTCAATCAATCCAATTACATGCCCAGGTGATTTCACCACTTGGACCACAAATTAGCCTGGATCAATATCTTAGGGCTCCCATGACGAGCCCCGGGGACAGGCTGATTAGTTTTGATTGCTAGAAATACAGGGTCAACACAATTAGGATAAAGCTCCATTCTCAGTGAGTGCTTGGTGTTCAACGAAGTACTTGGCAAGTAAACCCACAGCGGAAATAGCAACTATACCATAATTTGTCCTTTGCAGGAACTTACAGGGGAGGAGGGGGGTCGACAGTGTTCATTGAAAATCAGTTTTAGCAATAAACTGAAATAGTGAGTGGATGTACAAAAAACAAACATAAGACACAACTGTTCAGACCTGCTACAAATTGACCAGGTAATTGACGTTTCGACAGCACAGGCTTTTTGTAAACTCTTACTAATTTATAAATAATTAATTTTTTTTTTAGTAAGAATGTTCCGGTGCACTTCAGAATGAAAAAAAGAAGAATCATCAAACAAATGTTAACTTTGCGGATGTGGCAATTAGAGTATAGACAAACTCCATAAGCCAGTATAATAAACAAACAAAAAAGCACCAACCCCTCGCTATGTAGCTCAACAGTTGTACGGTCTTGCCTGTGCAAGACGTAATTCAAAAGATAGCCAATGTCAAACAAACAAAAATCATGGTATATGAACAGCGAGTGTTTGAATCTGAGAGCACGAAATACTCTATCAGTGTTTACCGTACGGTGTCGGGGTTTTCAAACAGCCCCCATATTCCCCCCAAAGTATTTAGAGTCAGATTAATCTATTCAATTCAAAGATGGATGTCCGTGGCTTTAGCTCAGGCACGTGCCACATCCCCAGGGGTCCCCACCTTTGTTGTTCAATGATCACGGCGATATCAGATTCCGTGGGCTATAGAAAATATCTCCTAGTTTCCCGATACACCGTTGGAGCCATAAGATAAGGCCAGTATCGTGTTGTAGTTGAACATGATCCTGGACTGGTGGGATTATCGTAAACGTGTGATTTGGCCCAAACGGTCTTTACGCTGGCACCTGCAGATAAACTCGAAAAAGAGCGGTGATGATGGAGCCCATCTCACAAACTTAGTGGAACGCTCCAAATACGTGAAAATAAAAAAATAATAATAAATTAAAAAAAACACAAATTCTATTCACCACTAGAACTTTTCCACAATTATCTACCTGTCTCTCCCTCTCTAGATCTCTCTGCCTCACCCTCCCCCAACGTTGTTTTTTCTTAAGTTATTGTGACCATAAAATTACTACGACAGGTACCGATGGCCCACCCCGTCCAAGTGAACTAGTTACGCCCCTGTCACTAATCCCCTATCCGTCCAAATAATTTATTCCAACCATCCAGGTCTCCCCTCCACAACCCCGTTATGTTCGAAGCCTTCTGATTGCAAGTTTGCCAACAACAAAGGAATAACGCCGTGTTACAACAGTATTAGGTGAGCACCGATTTAGCCGTAGAAAGGACAGCCGTCAAGGCCGTACTTGTGATAAAGTTTCACGTGACGACAGCAAATACAATCATTGGGTTTTAAAACTGCTGCGTTCCCAAACGAGGGAACAGTGTTTGGCCTACTTGTCAGATCTGACCAAAAATGGCCAGCACGGGGAAAACAATGAGTGAGGCGGAAAGAGAGGAGACAATAGATCAACATTCGAAACCTAGATAATGTGCCTAATAAGACAGACATCGAAGTTTGATCGAAATAAGGCCAGGCTTTTCTTTCAAAGACGAAAAACACAAAAATCACTATTTAAACTTCCACCGCGTGGTTTTTAAGGTCTGAAATAATTAAAGTTTGGAATGGGGAAAACTTCTGACGTCACGCTGCACACGCCAACAGATTTTGTAGTTAGTTATCTCTTCAGCATGAGCTGGACTGTATACCAGACGAGTTCACGGTCAGAAGGCAAATGGATCATTGGCACCATGTTTGTACCAGTTGAGTTTTTATTGTACACCTCACAGACTGAACATGGGTCAATGGGTCACCACTCCTGAACATCAGCTGATCACTGAAAATGGGCAGTTGACCTTTAGAGGGATTCGAGCGTGGACAACGCACTTCACCGGGTCAGTCAACTGACCTCCATCCAGTAGTCTAAAGGTTTAAGAGTGTCTCTAATTGCTGGTGGAAGACGGTGCTATATTATTTTGTCCGCCCATTTAAATTCCATCAACCTCGGTTGATGTGACCTCGCAGTTTAGCTCTTATATAACCGAATATATCCACAATCTTGTTGTGGCCTCACATTCCAGTAGTGAATAAAATGTTCCAACAGCGCAGCTAAACACATTTCTTAATTAAAACATGGTGTGAACATAGGGGTAGATTTAAGATCGATCATTGACTACCTCCAAATATCATTGATCGGTGCCAATAGTATTGTTAGTATTGTTGAGATGCATAGCTTGACTCCGACTACAGACAAACGTTTCTACTGCAAGCAGACTGATGAATAAAGTCAAGGATGCTGATGGCTTTCACTTGGAAAGGAACTTTTTTTTTTAAAGAGACGACCACTACGTATATTGACAGGAGCACGCGTGAACTGATTATGGCCCAGGTGTAATAAAACACGTCAATCTCGTGTCCAGGAAGAAACCAGTGCATTGGACCAGTTGTACCAGCACCGCCAGCATTCAGAAACCTGGTGTCCAGGGTAAAGTGATAAAGTTTACTTTCAGTAGCGCCCCCAACAACTACTCGGTTACGAAGAAACTTACGAGACACTTAACGATAGGGAATCTCGTTATCATCCAGCCACAGATAGAAGCGCTTGAACCTGGGGTACATTTATCTACAGATTAGTTTAAGTCAATCATTGACCATTCAAACGTGAAACATAAAATAAGTACAACAACCCATGTCCGGGTATTGATGGAATGATTCGGAGCAAATCTTTAGGTGGGCATCATGTCAAGGTACCGTATCTTCAAACATCAAAAACTGCATAACGATGCACACATATCTACTCAAAACAAGTACACATAAAACAGTGCACAAATCAATATTTCAGCAAACACGACAGTATTTATATTCATTTTGGAGCCGCAGGAACACTTTTCAAAACAAATATACTGTTCATTCCAATGAGTTGTAATAAGAAAAGACAGTTTCGTCGTTGGCGACTCAGTAGGCAAAAAAAGCATTCCAGTGACGAATTTTAATAGAAACCATCCACCCACCTATCTCTACATTACATAGTAAACTAACAGACATTTGCTTCTTCTCCATGGCCACGACCGTACCAACCAACTAGAGGGAACGGTGCTAAACTGGGCGCAGAGGTGCGAGCACAGCAGAGCAACGTGACATCAAATAACGCCAAGCAGAATACATTCCTCAGATGATATTTCACCAATATATAAATAGAGATATTATTTTTCTGCCACGATGGAGTTTCCCGAAAAATGCAGCCTAAATGCGGTGAAATATATGCCGAGAACACGCGATGCTATCTTTTGAACACAACTTAGAAATGGAGTTAAAACACAACAATCCAGTTTTGGCAATGATAAATATGTGTTGCCTTTTCTTTTTAACGTGCGTTTTAGCCCAAGTCATTGGGGGGGGGGGGGCATAATTTAATTCATAATTTATTTAACAAAAACAGCAAACTTGTTTCGTTTTTTTTTTTAATCACGAGTCACAGATTTATTTTATACTAGATATAGATTACCAAACATTGGTGGGGGGGGGGCATAATTTAATTCATAATTTATTTAACAAAAACAGCAAACTTGTTTCGTTTTTTTTTTTAATCACGAGTCACAGATTTATTTTATACTAGATATAGCTGACCAAACATTGGCGGCAGCAATGCGTGAACTTCTCATCTAGTAAAGTTACTTGACAAAACATGAACTCAAGTTACGCACATTTAAAAGAATCCCAATATTTGCTACACCCCTTCCCCCATGATACGTCACTGCACACTTTTTATTTTACGCCCATGAACAATATTAATATTCTCATGTCTTAACCACTTTTAAACCGAATTTTTTTGACACAATACTTAAATTGAGACGATTTCAATTCCGAAAAGAAAATATTACGCACCAAACGCACCAATTGTGTTACTAAAAATATCTATCATATATAGCGTAGTTATCGGGAATTATATTTTGCGCGCTAGTGAACTCTATTATTGAACCACACTCTGGCGTATCTATAAATAGCCTGCGTCTTGTTTCACCTTTGCTGGCGAATTATATATATTATATATATATATATATATATATATAAATGACTGTGGTTGTGAGCTAAACGTCTTTTCGCAATACAAGTATACTTTACTTTCCACTTTAAAATGAAAAAGGCGAAAGTTACCATATTAATTCTAAGCTAGTCGATCAATGTGCCAAACGATTTTCGAATCGATTTGACCAGAATATCGAGCGGCCAGTCTAAAAAGAATCCGTTGGCAAGAAACACGGAGAGACCGATTCCAACGACCTAATTACCCACCCTGCGAGTGTCGTGAACTCACGTATTTGATCTTTATGTCCTGCGTTAAATAAAGTTGCACACCGTCGATGTGATCGTGGTCAGAGTTGATAGGGCGCCCAGTGGCGTCACCTTGTATCACTTTTAACGAACCGCTGAATTAAACTACTTTTTTTTAAAATTTAATTTGGCTGTTAACCCTGCACGAGATGACTTGGACTCGTCTAGCTTCAAAAAACAAGATGAGAAAAAAAGGAGGAAAAAACAAAACGTTACTGAATTTGTCCACCCTAGATTACACTCAATAGATCTGTCTTTACATAGACCAGCTTTTTGGATTTTTTTTAAGGAAAAAAAAAACCCAACAACTTAAGACATGAAAACTAAACATTGTTATTGTGTAACGTGCCTGTATAGGAAATGAGAGGGGGTTGCTGTGGCGGGCGGACAAGAGGGTCATCAGGCCAGCACGAATCATTAATTAAATGTTAATCACTGGGAGTGGGTAAGGTTTCAACGTCTAAAATCAAATGCCACAACCGACAAGACAGTGGGCCGCGCAGAAATGGGAACAAAACTTCTATAATGGAGCGAGAAAACGGCGACATTTAAGGACAACAATAGCTTTCATGTCGGGACAGTCGGTCGAAAAATTAAAAAAAAATCAAAGTAATTCGGCAACGCCACTGTAGTTAGCATAACTTAAAGTAAAGCCATCCAACCCCACCGGACAAGCCAACACTAAATGTTTCTAAAGTCTTCCTCTATGAGTTGACATTTCCGAACAAAAAAAGGTATTCGGTGGAGTCAGAGTGAGAATAAAACGTGAAAAATGCCTAAGCCGAGATGACCACGCATGGGAAGTCCACCTGTAGGAGGAGCCCTTGTTTATCATTGTTGTAACTGTCCTGTCATCTACGGTGCAGTTTTTGGGTTCATAATCGTCCACAGATGATAACTTATCTTTGCCCATACTTCATCGTTTTACCTTGTACGTTTAAGTCTTTAAAACTTAATGACGTTCATGGCAAATAAACCTCCGGCCACAGACCGGGATGACGCAACAAAAACAATACGGCCAGACGTGATCAACATTCCTCATTCAGAATTGTAAAGATATAAAATTAGGTCCTGAACAACTGAGGACAACTATTCCTGGACTACACAGGGCTCTAAAAGTAAGGGGATTTTGGGCGTCTCGTCCAATAAACGAGGAACTTCTTTGAAATAAACTAAAATGAAAATCTCCCTTGAGTCAAATCTTGAAAACGTAAGACCCTCTGTCTTGGATCTTAATAACTATTGAGAATAAAATATAACTTTGTTTGGGTGATACGGATGTCGCCTTTATTTGGAGAAAAAAAAATCATACTCATGAAACGATCGTGTTCAATGAAATGATATGATATCAAATTATAAAAAATATAATATTACACACACACACACACACACATATATATATATATGAATATATATATATATATGTATGTATATATATGTATATGTGTATATATGTATATGTATATATATATGTATATGTATATATATACCGGTATATATATATATATATATATATATATATAAATATATATATTATTACTTATATTAATATCATCAGATGATAACATAACAGAACATTCCAGGCAAACACACACATAATTGAGGAACACACAATCAACATCATCACACACC
>CAXITT010000896.1:102455-128994 GCA_964033795.1 Lymnaea stagnalis | reverse complement strand
CCGGTGGGGGCTGGAGGTCAGACGGGTGGGCAAGGGAGTGTTACTCTGAAGAATGGTATTCCCCAAACTCACGTGTTCCGAAGTCCCGCAAGGCGTCTGATACAAGGCAGAACAAAATAAACTATGGAAAGAAGTACTAAGAAATAGTGTACTGACTTGATACAAACGGAATAGCAGACGCTTAGTATGGACACAACTCCGACTAAAGGGACAAGGACCAGATTATAAAAAGAAGAAAATGGTGCCAGGCAATAGACACAGCCTAACAAGTTGGACCGATTGGATGGCCGATACACGTAAATACAGGGCCATCAATTATGTAGTTCCGCTCATGCGTAAACAAAGGCAAGGGTGATATATTGGAGAGAGAAAAGTTTCTTCACCAAACGTCTATTGCATAATTAAAAAGCACATTTAGTTTCCCTAGCCCCCCCCCCCCACGGGTTGATAAAGAAGACATGACCAATGAACTATGACACAAGTCACCGCCCCCCCCCCCCGACCTAAGGGGCGTGGGTCATGAGAGGAACTTTGACCCAGGAATTCCTACAACAGCTGTTCATAATTTTAGTCAAATTTCCCTCAAAGAACGTAAACAATCGGTCTAAATTCATGTAACAATGCCCGCACCTAGAAAATTATGGGCCCCCGGCAGCTGAAAGAGTTCGGGCCCCTTTCGTGTTTCAAACATATGTGCGTATATTTTAAAACTCGAAACATGGCGGGGCCCTATCTAGTTCGGGCCCCTGACAAGTGCCATGGTCGCCACTGACAAGTGCAATAGTCAACACCCCCCCCCCCGTGCGGGCCTGATGTATTACATATGTAAAAAAAAAAAAAAAAAAAAAAAAAAGTATGTGAAATGACGACAAGTAATATAAATTCATGCTTTAAATCTTCTAGCTTGGGCGTGTATTTTGTTTCCACTTCGGTGATAAATCAATATCACTAATGAGGTTAAAATTTAAAAAATTAAAAAAATACTGGCAGCTTTTGTAAGAATATCGAACTAATCAATAGCGAGCCAGCGATGCCACTGAGAGCGAGGGCGTAAGGGAGAAGCTCGTGAGCAGAGAGAGGAGAAATGCGTCAAGTAAGAGAGAGTAAAATAGACATGAGAGACAGAGCGTGACAGACACCGCTTTCTGTCGTGACCGAAAGACAGTCGGCAATGATGAACGGCGGTAATCCCAAACATTCCATGACACAGCCAACAGGCACAGTTCCTGCGGCACTGGCAAGAGTCATCTTCACCTTGATTTCTCACTAACATGCAGGTATTTTCCCCCTTAAAACGTTTTAACGGAATTCCCATGCACTAGTAAAACAGTCACGAGTCTAAGTATTAGTAAATCGTTGGTTCTCGAGTTGTGACCCCCCCCCCCCCCAACCACCCTTAAATGTCTAATTTGCCTTAAGACTGTTCACGTGACCCCAACCCTGGAACTAAAAATCAATGAGTTTTACAATTTGTTAACTCCTAGTACCACTACGTAAAAGAAACCGGGATATTTTTTAAAAAAACGGCAACTTCCCAAGGAACGGCCTTTCATTGCTCTGGACTTTGTGTACTNACAAGATCTTGATCTTCGTCAAACAGGACAACAGATGGCCCAAACCATCAAATGGCTTGAAATGGAGACTAACTATGACTCTGTGAGCACTGACCTAGTGAGAGTTGCCGTTACATTTCACAAACGAGGCGCCGGCCCGCTAAGTATACGGTCAAATGCAGATTGGGGCGAAAGGAGAAATGGACTGCTGGGGCTTTATGTGTTAACCAATGGGCCTTCACAAACATTTCCTATACGGTCAATTCAATGACACTAATCTACGGCGGTACATTACATTCCCCCCCCCCCCACGTTATCGTGAATGATTTGGAAACGGCAGAACGGACGATGTCCCCACGCCTTGGAACGAAAGAGCCAGCTAATGTGTTGGAATTATTTCCTAACAATGGAGATGTTTTATGTTCGTAAACCGCATTGTTCCCAGTCCATGGTCGTTGATGATCACAAGCCGCCATCTTAAATTGCAAGGACAGCTTTTACAAAATGCAATTACTTTCTTTTAACTTTTTTTTTCTTTGCCGTACCCTCCTTGTAGACCGAACTCTTTTTGTAATAGGAGGTCCAACCCCTAGATTAAATCCTAAATTGGGGGGGGGGGGGAGAGTGAGGCCACACCGGGTACAAAAGGGTAAATACTAATAATTCTAATTCTATATTATATTATTATTGAAGATGTAACACAGTTTAGAGCAGTGGTTCTCAACCGTCATAATGCCGCGACCTTTTAATACTGTTCCTCATGTTGTGGCGACCCCCAACCATTAAATTATTTTCGTTGCTATTTCATAAATGTGTTTTCCAATGGTTTTAGGCGACCCCTGTATAAGGGTCGTTCGACCCCCAAAGGGGTCACGACCCACAGGTTGAGCTTCTGATATCAGACATAATACCCGCCCACTCCCTTTCATCCCCTGATATCTTTTAATCTTGTGTATAGCATGACAGCCACCAAAACCTAAATGAAGACATGCAGCGCGCGCTCGCAGCCTCTGTTGATAACACCAGGGTAAACACGTGTGTTTGGCCAGTCACGTCATAGAAACATCAGTATTTAAAAATGAAAGTACCGGGGAAACCAGGCGGTTGGAGATAGCATGCTGGGGGAAAATCGATGCCACTGGGCAGGTAGAAAAGCAAATATTGATGGCTTGCCCCCAGGCTGTGTAAAAAAAAAGGGGGGAGGGGGGAATCGGGGACATCGGCTGGGGAAAATCTGGTATAAAGAATATATTGGAAGGCACATTTGTGATGAAATATCACGTCCAAAATCGAAATCACATATCATTCATAAACATAATACCGGTACTAAATGTTAGTATCCTATAACATTTCTTTTTTTTTATATATATTAATTACTATAGTATGGCCCGCCAAACATTGGAGACAGCAGTGCGTGAACTTCCCATCTACTAAAGTTACTTGACGAAACATGAACTGAAGTAACGCACATTAGCGAAGTTGTCGGGAATTATATTTTGCGCGCTATTGAACTGATTATTGAACCATACTTTCTTTTAAACATTTAGAATAATTTGTAAAATATTCTAAATACCAAATTCGCCGATTAGGAAGCAGCCAATTAGGAAGCAGTCCACGAGTCACACCAGAAGCTACTATATATATAAGAAGATTACTTTAGATTGAAGTGTCGCTGAAACAATTTATTGCACGCAAGCTTCTATAAGGTCCTACTAAATGTTCGCATCCTGGGATAACAAATTCCTGGTGGTAGTGGTAGTTACACTTAGGTCGTTAGTTAATTTTGCCCACCACATGTAACTACTGCATCATACGATCAATAGTTACGAGAAAGCAATGTCTATGGCACTAAAAGTAAATCCGATTTCTTCAAGATATCAACTAGCAGTATTGGGTACTTGAGAATACAACACAACCAGAAAGGCTGATGGGTTACTTTAAAAAGCACATCTTCTACTTCTATATGTTAAGGGCCCATGATCAATTTATTGATCATTTTGGCTCCTACTCCTATGCATGGAGAGGGGATTTGCAATGTTTCTGTGCCTGGTGTTGATGGGGATATTTCCCTGGTTGCAAGGGCTACTTTTTGAGGGTATCATGCACTGGGCGTTGGAAGGCCTGGGGCAATAGACGCAAATGTGTTAAGTGTGTGTGTGTGAAGTGTTGTTGCCTCAACTGTTCTTTTTGAAAGCTTGTTCCAGTCCCTGATTGTATTAGGCAGGAATGAGCAGCTCCTATAGGGGCTTCTCGCTGTCATCTTTCAACGTTACCAGGAATCTGTGGGAGCAGCATTTCTGCACTCTTTCTCTTTGACAAGGTATAAATACTTATTTACTTTTTGATGGAGGAAGGGATGATGGGTGTGTTCCCTCATTATTTTTCTCATTCCTCATGACCAGACCCCCCCCCCCTTTGAACGTTACTATATACTTTGACCATGACATCAGACTCTTAACCTCGCATGGGAATGTAGCAGTTAAAACACACCACACAAATAAACAACAAAGATGTGAAGCTACCAGTCAAAACCTTAGCTGAACTAAAATAAGAAACAAGCATACATACACTTATAGAGAACAAATACATTCTCAATATCTTATTTATATAATAATCTAGCCTTCTAAAAACAGTTGCTGGAGCCAATCAATTTTTTTTTTTTTAAACATTTAAATTCTAAATTGATCCCAAAATAAATTATCCCAGGAGAAAAAAAAAATATATTAACCACTCAATAGTTTGGTCAGTAAAGGAATAACCTCTTATTCCCTACTGACCATTGTAATTGTTGTGAGATGAGACCGCTGGCCAGATTTAGCTTATTATTTCTTCTTTTTTAAAATTAGTTTTGCACATGTTTATAGCATTCATATGTGTAAGCAGATATATAACTCAGCGTATGTAGGACTTAAAAGCTTGATCACTGACTTAGGCTTATGAACAATCAAGTTTAATATAGGTCTTAGGCTTATGTACAATCAAGTTTAATATAGGTCAAGTCCATTTAGAATAAATTTTGCTTCTCTGGTTTGTCTGGCTTCCTCTTCAAACCTCTTCTTTTGTATCACTTGGACCCAGCGTGTACTTTCTTTAAAAACCCGGATCCGGTGTAAAAAAAACTGCACTCTGTCAAGCTTAGTCAAAATTATTGCTAAATGAAATGACCAATGAAAGCTCATTTTCCTCAGGAAAGTATGGCTTCACCTTAAAGAAAATCTTAGGAACAAATTATAGATAATCTTCAAGTTCAAATCTCATGACAGGCGTTTTCTGCTAATTTGCTAAACAAAGGAGATATGGAGGCCACAAAATGTTATATTGCCATAATTTATGTTATAAACTGCAATATCATTCAGCAACGTAATTTTGGGCCAGTGGCCAATGGAAATAAATTTGACATTTTTTCGCATCACTTACACTTTACAGGCTTGTCAGAATTTATCTAAGAGACCATGTTGGAGACAGACATATTTCCTCATATTTGACTGGAGTAAATATAAAGTTACTGAAAATAGTGTCAAGTAAAGAATGATAACTTGGGTTTACAAGTCTGAAAAGTTATCATTAAAAAATAAGGGTTTACAAGTCTTAAAAGTTATCATTAAAAAAAAAATGTATAATCAATTTCTTTACAAGAAAAAGATACCAAATATACACCACAATGAGGAAAGAGCTGTAGGAATTTGAAGCTTTTGCAAGTTTTGAAGATTAAAACAACAATTTAAACTTAACTTCAGTCTTTATCATGCTAATAATCCCCAGATCCACAACACATAACAGTGAAAATAGAGATGTATGAGCAAAGAAATCTTGGCTGCCAGCCTATGATCACTTTACAATCAAAACCTTCTATGTAACAACAACAAGGTAGGGAGAAACACCATTAAAAAAAGGACACAAATTATATTAGCACTATTTATTAATTATTATTTTTTTGTTGTTGCTGGAAACCAGCAATTATAACATATAAAGGTTTAATGAACCCCATTTCATTTCAATGTTTAATCACATTTTCTTAACATATAGGATGTGGTTCTTGCAACACAGATTCTGGTTTGCTAACCCCCATTACAGACCAAAAAAAAATAAATGCTGCAAGATGCCCAGGATATGTCTAACGCTAACCCACAACTGACACGCATCAAGCCACCTAATAATAATTATTGATCAAGAGTTAAAAGATTTTAAAAAACTTTGAAATCGATAATTATAAAAATAAAAGATTTAAAAAAACTACTAGATTTGATATTTATAAAAACTATGAGATTTGATATTTATTTAAAAAAAACTTGAAATTTAAAAAAAAAATGTTCATCCAAAAATTCTTTGAGACTTTCTATTTATTACTTTTTTTTACACATCGTGGTTCTTTTTCAAAATTAGGTTCAAATTTTTACAAATTAAAATCATCTCCAAATTACGTTTTATGAAGAAGTGAATATAAAGAAAGGAAATGTCACATACTACACATGGGTAATATAGTTATTTAAAGGTGTACTTTACTTACATTTAACCTGGAAATAAGCAAGAAGACCAAAAGAGTTTTATTACAAAATGTAAATTGCTTGAAATTTTAATTTTAACATGCTGAAATGTTAAAGCAGTGCAAAAGAAAAGATTGTGTTTAAAGCACTGAAAGAACAAAAAAAATTACAATTCACCACTTTGTATATAGTAATGCCTGCTTTGTCCCTCTTCAAAAGGGACAACAACCAAGAATGAAGTGCTAGCTTCAGAGTCTCTGGATAGTCTCCCCTTCTTTACCAAACTATGTTAAATATACATACTCTAACCTTCAAATTGTTATAAGAAGTTGTAGCTAATAATACTAGTAATATCATCCTAAAATATTCATAATGAGAGAGGGTGCAAATTTCTGAATGTATTCTAACTGGAAAAAAGTGCAAATAGTAAGACCATGCATAATAAATTCTAAAAAAATTAAACTTACAAAATCAGTAGATCTCTCTCTAGCTCTGATTTGAAACCTCTCAACATGCAGCTCTGTCCTGCTCTCTGCTTCGTCTTCAACAAACTGATAGTCATTTTTGTCATTCATCTGAGTGAAATCACTGCTTTAAAAAAGAAAGAAAAAGGCACAAAGCTTAGCGAAGACACTCGCTAAAGTTAATGATATTAATAACTTTCACACTCTCAGTAGAAAACCATAAAACATTGACTCCTTAAGAAAATGTCTTTCAATCTGGCCATGTCAAAGGGTCATATTTGTAGAAGATCACATCTTATTCTAATGCTTATCCCCATAAAAAGTAAAAGGCATCCATTTATAATACATTGAAAAAAAACTTACTTGTCAGGAGTTTGCTGCAAATACATCCATATCTGATTGAAAGTTTCATTAGACATTATGCTGCCAGCTGGACTTGCAGCACTTGAAGTAGAGAGCTGAGACATTGGAACACTCACTCTTCCATACCTTTTTGAGGGATTTGAAAATAGATTAGAAAAATTAAATAACTTAAACCAGCCAAACACTAAACCAGATATTAAATAATTAAAAATAATAATATAATAACTTTCCATCAATATTTATTGACATTGTAATATTATGCAGAATTAGCATCATTCATTTCACACACAAAAATATCATTCATCAATACATGTATTTCTAAAAACTATATTCCTTGACAGAATTCTTATTTAGAAACATTTGAATGCTTATATTAATAAATAAATAAATAAATATAACCTTGCAGGTATGAAAGAATTTATTGTGTAAATGGTGAGGTAAAATAAAATTCCATTAAGCTAAATGAGATTCTTAAAATACCGGTACTGCAGTGCGTTTGGAGAATCATTTTGTTGTTTTTTTGTTTTAGTATAGACAAGATTAAGTTGAAAAGTTACTCAATACTGGCTTTCTTGAGACAAAAACTCGTTTTTAAGCCAGTTTGAGGTACCTAGTAATATAGCAGAGTCTTAATTTAAATCTGCGGTGTAAAAGGGGATGGGACATTAGAATATAAATATAGTTCAGGGGCGTAAAAAAAGTGTGCAGTGGCATACCTGAGGTTGGGATGTTCAACACTATTTTTGATTCCCATAAAGCGGGTTACTTGAATACATGTCTAGTCAAGTAACTTTAGAAATTGGAAGGTTCGCCATTGGTGCCACCATTAAATTGTAGGCGATAAGTTGTAAAATAATTGTTACAGTAAGTCAGTAAGAAATTTGTTTGCGAAAAGTTGTTTCAATAGTTTTAAAAATGTTTATCGCAGTTTCCAACACACACAAAATCCAATGAGTGTCAATAAATGGACAAAGCAAACTTTTAAAATCAACATTGTTAATTATATTCCATTTTAATTAAATTAAAATTTCTTCCCGTTAAAATATATAATAATTAAGCAAGGGAGCAGAATTATTGGTTTTTTATCATGTGTCAAGTTTGATTCAGAGGTGTACATTTATCATGGCAAATGTAAATAATTAAATAACCAAATTTTCACTTTAACATAGTGGCAGTCTTTTTTCTATTTGATTTTTAAATTGCATATTCAACCAATTTCTTTTTTTTTGGGACTTGTGCCCATTAATCTTTTCTTCCAATTTTTAGGTTTAGTCTATATAAGTTATATATATTATGTAAATTTAATTTATTACTGGTATATTAATATTCTTTGTTGTACAAACTTCCTACAACATGCTGCTGATAGGGAAGCACTCAAATGTTGAATTACTCTGATTTCCATGGCATTAAACATTCAAGGAGGAAAGAAAAACTTCTTAAGGAGTTTGAAAAAACTACTCTGGCTGACCAGGTTACATAACTTGGTCAGGTCTGTGAATGCAGTGTAGAATGTGGTGGTGGGTGGCTGAGCTTCTAGACCAGGGGCCAGGAACCTTTTTGTCTGAGAGAGCCATGGACACCACATATTTTGAAAAGTAATTCTGTGAACATTATGTTAAAACTAAAAATTCAAGTAAATGTGTGGAGTTTATCTCCTTTACCACTTCTGATGCTGAGCTGCAGTAGACTTTAGCTCATTTGTAGAATGAAACATTGATATGCAATTAATATGTAGATCAAAGGAGTCTAAAGAAACATTTTTTTTTATAATCGAACATTTGTCTGCGAGCCAGATGCAGCCATCAATAGAGCCACATCTGGCTCACAAGCCATAGGTTCCCGACCCCTGGTGTAGACTGACTCAAACAATCTGGAGTTCAATCCCCAGCAAAGCCAACATCCCAAGCACCCTGGGTGGATGGGACTCGTTATAGCCTTGGAAGGCAACTCATTTAAGAGAAGGCAAAACTCTGAAGTCAAACCAGGAGCCAAATTGATCAAAAAAATTTACTGTGGGCCCTCAAATATGAGGAAAAAAATAAAAATAAAAATAAATGGCTGAAAACTGCTAAAGACAGAAAAGTTTTTTTTAAAGTTAATTTTAGTAATATTATACTGTAACTCTGTATATGTGTCGAGTGAAACTTACTACTGACAAAAGCAGCAATGTATTCGGGAATTTATAATTACACTATGATTGAAGAAATAAGGCCTAGAAAATCATATTTATATGCCAAATCATGATGGTATCATGACTGAATATATGCTGCTCAAACTTGTAGCGTCTGGTAAAAAACAAATTATAGGAGACCCTTCTGACAGTTAATACTTGATCTCGTACATAATACATATGCCCTTCTGGTACTGTCACATTATAATGAATAATGGCCTATCCATGTAAAATTGTAATCCCTTTATAAACACTGAGCAGTATAAGACTATTATGAGGATGATAATTTAAAATAAATAGGCCTCATCTTATTAATTCCTAGACTTAGTTCATACTACTAATAGCTATCTGTCAGTGGTCAGTATCATTATTACATCCAGTTTGTCTTTAGTTTATCACTTTGACTGGACAAATAGGCCTAGCTATGGTATATTATAGCGATACTTTTAAAACATGTATACTACCTGTTACTATATTTTGGCAACTAAACTAACATTTCTAGGATTAGGTTAAACAAATGTATATAATATATAAAAGCTTAATAATCTAGCTTACTAACTAGCTAGGCTATTAGTACTTTTGTTGTTTAATTCGGGAGTTAACCAAGAATATTAGAAGGACAAAATTATATAGTTAAATAATTGTTGCCTGTTAATTAATAATAATGATATTTCACTTTTCAGCAAATTTAATAATCAAATCAAGATTATTTTTATCAAACTTTTAATCAAACTTTTATTTTTGTTCTCAATTCATAATAATCCCACCCTCTAAAAAAATATATTTTAGTTTTGTTAACTGGCCAAACTCAAAAAGGTTAACATCCACCCTCACTCGATTGCAAGAACATACTTTGTTGACCGGAAAACGTCATAGCGTACTATTTTTAGAAGGTCCGCGGACAAATATTGCTTAAAACATGGCAGCTTATAGTGTGTTTCAGCATATCGTTCGGGCGATCCTTGTATCTAGAGTTACTGTTACATATGACGTTCACGCAATGAAATCGCATTTGAGAAAACAGAAGTAAAAAAAAAAATGTGCAAAATATTTCGTAAAATAGAGTTGTAAACAAGTCTAGGGACACTTCGCTAACATAGTAATACTGAACAGTGCTGACATTTTGTCCGCGCTGAGTACCCGGCTGATCAGTAATCAGATTTCCGCCATTAAATGACAAGCCCTATTGATACTGGAGGCATGCAGTGTAGAGGAGCACTGAGAAGAGGCCTAGAAGTAATACGTTAAATAGGCATATTCCCATGCTTTAGGCTTAAGAAAAATTACAGGTAGGTCAGGTAGACTAATTAATAACTAAACGTAGTCAGAGTCCTGCAGACAGTATGACATCGACGCAATGATAATTCCAAAAACTCCTGTAAATGACAATTCAGACAACTCCTGTGACATGGAATGCAATATAAAGCACAGTGAACACCTCTCTCCTCCCCAAAAAATGCAACTCTATTAACAAAAAAATATGGCATAAGGGGAGTGAATCCAAAAAAAAAACAAGCAATGACGTCAGGGGCTGATCTCTCCAAATTAGCCAAATTGAACAACCCTCCCTCAACCCTAACTCAACACAGCTCAATTGAAGGCTATTATTACTAGACTCAAGTGGACTATTGCCTTGATTATCTTTGACGGCAAATTAGTTAACTGAAGAACAATATAAATAAAATTATTATTATAATACTAATACTAATACTCCGCCTACACTCAAGACTCTAGAAACTTTAACCTGGTTACTAGTTAGTAGTACTAGTTAGTATTTTCAAGTTTATACAACACCTCCTCTCATTTTATTATCCACACAATCATCATGACTAGTAAATTTTCAACTTTAGGACTTTGACTTAGGTTTAATAAGAGCAAGTTGCATTTTGTTATCTGGTGGCACTAACTCACTAATCATTATTAATTATTACCAGTAGTAGTATTTATGGTATGGTATTTATTAGTTAAGTATTATAATTATAATTATATTAATTAGTACTATTCAACAGTCGTCTAGGACTGGAGTAGTATAATTATAAGTTAAAGTTATTTGACTGTCAGTTGACGCTATGACAATGATTACAATACTATAAATCTATGAAATTTACTTCTTATTTAAACTAAATAAAATTTTTATTTAATTTACCCAGTCCCATCTGAATCGCTGAATCACGAATGTCGTTCGTTAGCGGCGTTAGCAAGTGTAGGCTGTTATAAAGTAGGATTTTTTTTTTTAAATGTATAACTAATGACCTAACAGAACATCTAAAAATAGTAAAATGAAACCATTTTCAATGATTCAATTCAGTCTCAATATAAATTAAATTGTAAGCAATGATGGCAGCAATGAATGAATTGATTGACTGTTGAGTGTTGAGTCTGTTGATACCAGTGGCTGCAGACTGCAGAGGTGCCATTCATTAAAATTAAAATGCATTTTTAATATATTTACAGAAGTGTATATATATGAGATTTAATAAATTATTGTCATATAGAACATTAAATAAAAGTAAGCTACGTACACAGCAGTGAAGTTATTCCAATGGTAACGTAATCCACAACTCTATATGAAGTATGAAGTATAAAATCATATCTCACTATGATTAGTGCTCACAATCATAACAAAGGGAAGGCATCACGTAAACTAAGTGCAGAAGAAGTAGGGCGCTGGGCAGATAACTGTGCCGAATATACTTCGCCGACGGCAAAACCCACGTGTGTAATAAAAAAGACATGTATCCCAGAGCCGATCACCAAAATAAACAATTAATTTCAATTATTGCAACATTTTCAAAATCTTTATATATTTTTTATGATTAAAAAAAATAAATTTCTTAAATATATGTCCATTTTATATCATCTATTTATGCATGCAATCGAAGTAGGTTGAGAATTATATTGTTTGGCGTATGGATATGTTAGCCTTGTCAACACATGTCAATTTGCGCGGGAAAAGTCATGCAGCAAAATAACATTTATATTTTGGATAAAAATATTTTTATTCGCAAAAATGTTAAAGCTATATTTTATTATTGATCCACAAAATTCAAAAATATTGTAATTAAATTATTTTAACGTATAATAACTTAATGTGAAAATTGATAATCATTTGCCCCTTTCTTAATGTCGTTCTGAGTTTGAGAAATATGGCGGCTCTCTCATGTCAACACTTGAATGATCTGTTTGCATATTAATTTTCTATTTATCTACTGATCAGTGATATTTTGAATATTATTTTTAATAATAATCAAAGGATATGAACTTTTCTGAACTTTTTAGACAGTCAACACAGCTTTGTCAGTTTTCTCCGGATGGAAAATTCTTGGTAACTAATGTAATCAATCTAAAATCTAAATTAAAGTCGAAGTTCTAGTCAATACTATACAACTATACAATATAAACTTTATTATAAAGTAATCAAACTTCAAAGCTTGCACACTTTTCAGTTCAGGTGCTGTCACAGCCCTGATATCTTTGAATCTTTTTTTAATCTTAACATGCAAATTGACCACCAGATCATTGCTATTTTCGGATTGAGAGGAAATATGCCATAATCATAACCATTGCCATTACTTTTACTAAATCCCTAAGTCACTAAGTCTAAGTCTAAGTAATTACTAAGTACTAACACTAACTCTAACTGGTACCATGATTGATAATTGACAATTTTATTTATTTTTTAAATTTAACCTAAATACTAAGTTCCAGATGCTAATAATTGTTAATGCTTTGTTAATGTCTGATAAAATTAGGATCTAATTTAGTTTACCACTTAGACTTAGGTATTTGCAAACAATTTTAAAATAAAGTTACTTTAGTTACAGTTACAGCTTTAAAACCTAGTTATTTAGATACTTCTTCGCTTCAAAAAACGATATTGATACCAAATTTTTAGTTGTCAAGTTGTAGTATAGGTCATTTCTTAAGAAAGCTGTGATTTTTTTTCAATAATTATTTTGGGATTACGCTTTTGTTAATTGAGACATAGTACAAGTATATAATTATAGGAGACTATAAAAGTGACTAAAATAAAAACCTGGTCAGACAATTTTGGAGAGAGCTGCCACTCTTACTTTTGGTCACATGCTTTTTCTTATTTTCAAGCTTTAATTTAATAAATAATGGTACCGTATTCAGGTATGAAATGTAGTCAGCATTCATAAACAAGTGATGATCACTGTTTTAAAATTATTATAAAATTGTTGTAGAGTGGAGGGAAAGTTTATTTGCCCATTCTTGAAGATAGTTTGATGCTTTAAAGGAGTGGTTCCCAACCTTTCTAATGTCACAACCCTTTAATAGAGTTCCTCATGTTGTGGCGACCCCCCGGCCACAAAATTATTTTAGTTGCTACTTCATAAATGTAGAGCATATGTGTTTTCAGATGGTCTGAGGCGACCCCGGGAAAGGGTCGTGCGACCCCCAAAGGGGGCGCGAACCACATGTTAAGATCTGCTGGTTTAAAGATTGGTAATTATGAAAATCGCGACAGGTGGAGAATGTACAAGAAATTAACCAGTAAACCAAGCTTAATTCAACTTGATACCATACTTTTGCGGATTTAAGACACACCTAATTATAAGATGCAGGTTTTGATGATTTGTATAATGCATATTTTACAAAAGACTCACCCATATGTAAGACGCAGGTTTTGGCGATTTGTGTAAACAAAAATTACATAAGACGCACGCTGCCTAGCCATCTGCCGCACTGAGCAATTTATATCCAGTGGTTTCCTCTCTTTTAACATAAATGAAAATGTATCCAATGTTTCATCCGTCGGATGTTAACAATTTTTCATTAGCATTTTAGTTTACTGGTAGATCAAAGAATTGTCTGAGACATGACCGCTATGATTATTGTTTATTCTTATCTGCCGGCAGACAAATAGCAGATGGGTTGAGTACCTGGTATCTAGATTCTAGAAGGAATAAACGCCAGATGTAAAGGCAGCTTAATTGATCTGCTAGGCCAAGTCTTCAGCGAGTGAGATTAGTACCATACATAGACAAATAAATGATACTTACCGGTACTGTATTTTCATGCAAATGACACACCTAATTATGAGACGCACCCATATATAAGACGCAGGTTTTGACGATTAGTGTAAAAAATGTTTTACAAAAGACGCACCCATGTATAAGATGCACCCTGAGTACGGGGTAAATAAAACTTTAATACACTTGAAAATACGGTATATTTTTCTAACAAAATTCTTGATAATAAATCGGAAAACACAGTATTGTTCAGCATCTAATTTACTTTAAAATGATATTTCACTCAACCTATTGAAACAAAGAAATGACAGCAAACCGCATTTTTTACCCATGCAAATGCAATGGTTTTTTATAAGGGTTCTGGAGGGGGGGGGGGGCATGTAACTCTGAAATGATCTGTCAAAAACAGAGTTTTTTTTAATATTTAATTTACTTTAAAAAGATATTTCACTCAACCTATTGAAACAAAGAAATGACAGCAACCCGCATTTTTTACCCATGCAAATGCAATGGTTTTTTATAAGGGTTCTGGAGGGGGGGGGGCATGTAACTCTGCAATGATCTGTCACAAACAGAGTTTTTTTTAATCTGAGCACCTATCTAAATATAATTGTTTAATGCAAAGGTATAGTTAGCGGTGTGGGTTTCTTCAAGGCCTCACCCTAAGCGCAGTGATGTCACTTTGGGGGAATCACAAAAATAGACCTAGTTTAATAGTTGGACCTAAACGATGTGTATGATAACTTTCCAGCTTTTCACTGGGCATTATCTGCATCATAAACTAAATCTGTAAAAAAAAAAAAAAGCTATTTCATTATCATCATTATCATTGAGTCAGATTAAGGCTTTAATTAAGCGATCCAAACATAATAATTATATGGGCAATCGGTATAGCCCAGGCCTGCACAACATGCGGCCCACCAGCATCCTGTTGGCGGCCTGCGAAGTAACAAAATATTCTTTATTATTATTATTTTCTAAATAGCTCTCCCCCCTGTCCTATCATCTTTCAGCCCGCACAAGTTTTTCATAAAGTATTACGCCCTGCCTTACATTTTGATTTGTGCAGGCCTGGTATAGCCCTTAGCGCAGTTGTTCCTTTCTCATATAGGGATAGGTCTAAAGTTTATATGGAATGAAAATGGGAACACCGCTATTATAAAACTTAATTGAATATTTCAATATTTTTCATGTTGGGGGAAACAGGAAGGGTTGAATTTATTACGCGTTACAAAATTAACACAAGCGCCATCGGAAACCAAAATTATTCCTTGGGTTCAACTCGCCTCCGCCCAGTCCCAGCATTTATAATGGTAGCCAAAATATTCTACACATTTCTAATTTCAATAATGTTATTATAAATAATTTCCTGTTTCAGGCATCTGCTGTTGACTATAGACTAATCATTAGAGATGTTGAAACTTTACAAATACAGCATTTATTTTCCTGTCTTGATGCAATACAACATATCCAGGTGAGATTAGTTTTTTACTAAAATGAGATCGTCACTTTTATGTTCTTGGCTGAATATTATCAAAAATACTGACACAATAAATAATGGATTTCACTTGATAATCTTAATATTTTCATTCTTAGCTAAAAAATACTCATATGTAATTCTAATTTCAGTGGTCTGCTGATTCTCAATTTATTCTATGTGGCATGTTCAAGAGAGGATTAGTCCAGGTATGTAAAATTTCACTTTAAAAATCAGAGCTAAGGCAGACAATTTGTGCCATGGCGTCATTTACATGGTTTATTTAACTTAAGAGGTCTAGGTTTAGGGATAGGTTTAGGGTTCAGTTTAGGGTTTTAGGGTGATCTTCACAGGTTGTGGCAACCAAGATGGCGGCGATGTCCTGGATTGTCTGAATTTACCAAAATCATAAATACCAATTCTTTAATTCTTATAATAGCAACAACAAGAGGCTTACAAAACGAAGTGGCTATTCGTACCCGGGTACCAGAAGTGAGAGGTTGGGATTAAAAAACTATTTCAAATTTTATTGTTGGATTTGTAAGACAAACTGAGGTATCAAATGAAAGATAATTGATTGGACTAAATGTTTTTAAACTTAATTCTTCAGTTTAACTGAAATAAACTACCACAAATGACATGTGAGTCAAAATGGACCCAGACACGCAGTGCCACCATTCGCACCCGGGACCATTAGACTCAAGCTATTCGGATGTCATTTGTGGTAGTTTATTTTAGTTAAACTGAAGAATTAAGTTTAAAAACATACATTCCATTCAATTATCTTTCATTTGATACCTCATTTAGTCTTACAAACCCGACAATAAAATTTTAAATAGTTTTTTAATCCCAACCTCTCACTTCTGCTACCCGGTTACAAATAGTCGCAGCCTTTACAAAAACATGTTTTAAATAATTTTAGAACCAATGCATTTTTGAGAAACAAAATGGTCATAATATTCCAGTACCCATAATGCACAGGTGCTCATTTGTTTACATTTACTTGTAAATTAAATGTGAATTAATTTTGTTACTCTTAAGAGCCTGTTGCTTTGAAATCAGAAATCATAATCACCAGTAAATACTATATTTTTTACTTAAACCCATAATTTTTAAGTGATTTAAAAGTATTTAAGCAAAATTATTTGTTGCATTTCTAGACTAAATGAAATTATCTGTAGGTATGGTCTATTGAAGTTCCTGACTGGCACTGCAAGATAGATGAAGGGTCAGCTGGACTCAGTGCTGTCACATGGAGCCCTGATGGAAGGCATATCCTAACCACTGCTGATTTTCATGTAAGTTCACCCTAATTCTAACTTAATTAATATGCCGTGTATCATCAAAATTACTATGTTTTATTATCCATCATCAGTAAGAAATATATATTTTATAAAGAATCATCTTTATTAATCCATTCCTCAAGTAAAGATCAAATTTTGATGACTTATTTTTTTAAATGTTTTTCAGTTACGAGTGACAGTGTGGTCTCTAGTTACGAAATCTGTCTCTTATATTCGCTACCCCAAGCAATGCACTAAAGGTATTGCCCATATCTTTTAATTTCATTTGCTATCAAATATTACATGCTTCCCTGGTCTACAGACTTTCATCAGTACAAAACTCTACTGAAATATTACATTAAGAAATGACGTCAGCGGGCCGTCGAGCTTGCGCTCTTTTTGCCCTCCCCAACCCTGTATCGGGCCGTGAAACGGCACGTCGGGGATGTCACTTTGTCAGGACAGCCCCCACCCGAGTCTGCTCTACCAGGGTCTCCGCCGGGGGGCCGTCCTAACCTAAAGACACCCGATCGGTCCGACACTGTGTTTGCACACAGTGCACACGATCAACTTTCTCAGGAGTCGGGATGGAAAAATGTATGTCTTAATATCTTCCCCCACCCATCCCGGGGAAGCGTTAGACGCCCTATAAGAGGGATTCTACAGTGGGTTGCCACAACCCAACTAATTCGCGATGCAGCTGGGACGAAACGTTTGCCTTGGAGCAGCTTCTCAGGGCTGCGTAGTAAGAATCATCGGCCAGAGGTTACTACCTTCGCCTCTCACCTCATATCCATTAACGGCAACTTGTAATCATGATCCCTACCCTGTCTCTGCCTATTGTTCCAGTTGGGAAATATCACAATTGGCAGCCCTGTAGGAGCTGTTTTATGTACGGCAGGTACCGAGCACATCCCTTATCTGCCCACGCAGGACGCGCCCAGTAGTTGTGTTCCCCGGGTAACATCGAGGGGGTCGGTGGCCGACGCCTCCTAATCGACAAGCCACCACAGACTTGTCAACCGGAGACCGGGAACACAAAACTCTACTAAAAATCTTGACAGCTGTAATACATGAAAGCAGCTTTGTTTTAAGCTATGATCCTGAACATCAAAGTTTTTGTTGTTATATTTTAACAGTGTGCTTACCTTCCCTTGCAGACATGCATTGTACTTGCTAGCTCATAAAACATGAGTCTGGGGAAACTATACATCTGGATATTCAAGCTTCTACAGCAGTTCATATAATCAATAATTTTTTTTGTCTTCACCACTTATTATATGGAACTGATAAATGATGTATTTAATTGGAATTATTTTTTTATAAACATTGAATCATGGCATAAAACTTCTCGCTAACAGGTATTGACTTCAGTAATGGGGGTAAATATATGGCCTTGGCTGAACGCAGAGACTGTAAGGACCACATAAGTATATTTTCTTGCCAATCTTGGTCACTTGTAAGGGTAAGCACCTGGATATTTATGCTATCAGTAATTACCTGTAATCATCGACATAATTTATAAGCAACTCTCATGATAAGATCTTTGAGGAAGTGAATTTTTTTATGTTAACCAGATTCTTAGGAATGTAACATTTTTTTATTGAAAAGTTTCTTTTTATGTCAATTAGTGTCTTTCCCTGCTTAACAAAAATGAATTGTTTTATCGGCAGCATTTTGAAAGTGAAACTGATGACCTTGCAGGATTGGAATGGTCACCTGATGCCAGAGTTCTGTGTGTCTGGGATTCTAGCCTTGTGGTCAGTATTAGTCATTGGTCGTTTGGTTTTTGGGGTGCCTGGGAAAATTATTCCCCCCATCTTGAGTTTAATCCAGGGCAGCAGAGTCATAAGGTCAAGGACATCACCATCTCATTTGTCAAAAAAAAAAAAAGTTTGTGTCAAATACAGACTGGGAAGATTTTATCCCCCAGACTAGTGTGCAGAAAATTAAATATAAGAATTAACATCAGATTTTGTGATGTCAGTACTCGCTTTTGTTTTACCTGCAAAAATTAATTATTGAAAACTTTAATGCTGAAGGCTGAGCGGGAAAAAAACATTGCTCCCACAGCATCACCCTTGTCCCCACACCATCACCCTTGTCAGTAGAGCTACTTACATGCAGTCGGGGTTTATGTTGATAGTTGCCATGGCTTGCCTCATGTGGAAGGGCATCATGTTCTGCTTCAGTGCATTTGGCATGAGGGAAAAGCCTCCAGCCTTGAAAATATTTTTTTTAAATTTAAAAAGTAACAAAAAAATGGTGTCAACTGTGTCAGTTGCATAAAAGGGAGAATGGGTGGGGTGTGGCAGGCGACCTACTTAGTTCCATTACTTGTTTGATAACTGGACACAGATGCTCATCAAACCACACAAGTATTTGTTACCCCCCATCAATAGTTATGACTTATGCAATTGCATTTTCAAACCAAGAGCATTAACTTCTTAAGTTTTAACAGCCCTAAAGCAAATAAAATGCATTTAAAAAATTTGAACTCCCCATGTGCTTAGAAAATTAACGCAAGCCATAGTAATTATAAAGATGTTTTTGACATGGCATAGTTAAAGTTCAATTTTTTTTTTTTTTTTTTTTTTTTTTTTTAAATAATTTTTCCCCCAAAGGTAGGACATTCTTACCTCTCTAATGTCTTGGGGTGGTTGATTGACTGACCCTGACTGGTAGTGATGTTCATTGTGTGCCTGACCATTGGAAGGCGGGACAGTGGCTGGGACTGGCATCGCGGCAGTTGGTGAAGTTGTGGCCGAAAGTGGTGCGTGACTGTAGTTTGTCATCGGCTGAGCTGCCAAGCCAGCATTACTTGGTGGGGTCAGGGGGGCTATTCCGTTGAGCAGAACTGAAGAAGTGGAGGTCATTCTGTTGTGGTTAAATTTTTTACCTCTTTGATTTTAAAACCACGCAGTAAGTCCTGAGGTTGGTATGTTGGTGATAAGACTGATGAAGTGGTCAGGGCGTTGTCGCCATTTGTGGTTGAAAACATGTGAATTGGTTCATCTGGAAATACAAAAAGAGACATTAAGGGATTAGTATTCTAAGGAATCTTACAGCTAACTTGGAAATCCATTTCAATGGAGGCTTAAGTGATTGATATCATTGTGATGAACTGGTCTCCAATCACTATCAGGATGCACCCTGTCCACACCTGCGACCCATATACTGCATCTTTAATCATGGTATTTAACCTGTGCCTGGCATTATAATGGAAGAGCAGGGGTGAGCGACGAGGGGGGGGGGTAAAGGATCAAAATGAAGTTCTTTTGGGTTAAAGAGTTCTCAGTATTCCACCCATCCCTGTGCCGCTACAGCCCATGGTCAATGGTAGGACTTTGGCCTGCCTCACCACTTCCTTCCACTCAGACCTAACTAATGTTTTTCTTTTCCATGCTTGGATTCCCAGCCGCTTTGGCTCTCAATAGACATAGCTAAAACTAAAATAAAATTGCCTTCCTGGTAAAGAGAGAAATATTTTTTTTTATGGCAACACTGCATTGAGCCAGTGTAACAGACGCACTCTGCATGTTGTGTCAAACAGTGGCTCATCAGCTAGCGTATAGCACATCTTGCCTAGCATCTTCGATTTTGGCCCAGTCGTTTGTTGCTATATTTTGTGCTCAAAGAGACAGAGGGCTTTTTAAAATTCCATGAGGAGACATTTAAAAATGTCAAAAATTTTCTTTTTTTTTTTAAAAACCAACCTTTGCTCAGGACTTTCCAATTTAAATTACATAAAATCAAATCAGTGAAATCAATACAAAACAGTTTAGAAATTGCACAGGTAATAAACAAGTCAAAGGGAGTCCCAAGTTTTGATGTCATTGGATGGACAAAAATAAAACATTGTTTCTCCAAAACCTAAAGTAAATTTTTTTTTGTATAAAAAAAGGTTTCAATCCTTTTGTTCCATAATAATAAATACCATAATAATAAATACCATAATAATAAATACCATAATAATAAATACCATAATAATAAATACCATAATAATAAATACCATAATAATAAATACCATAATAATAAATACCATAATAATAAATACCATAATAATAAATACCATAATAATAAATACCATAATAATAAATACCATAATAATAAATACCATAATAATAAATACCATAATAATAAATACCATAATAATAAATACCATAATAATAAATACCATAATAATAAATAGTTAAATAATTATTTTTTTTTTTAATTTTATTTTTTTTAATATTTAGTATAATGAAATCGAGGAATCAATATCTGTGTAAACAGATGTAAACAAATAGCTGAAAGGGTGTTTCCCAACCCAAACTGCTGTAGAGACTAAATGACGTCATGTCATGCAGGGGTGGAGATCACATGACTAGAACTAGTGTTTGCACCCTGTTGAGGATTAAAGTAAAGAATGACATATTCATATGGTGACCGCCTAAACATGTAGGTTTTATTTGAGACCATGTAAAAGTATAGGTTTCATTTGAGACCATGTAAACACATAGGTCTTGTTTGAGGCCATGTAAACACATAGGTTTCCTTTGTGACCATGTAAGCACTTAGATTTCGTTTGAGACCATGTAAACACATAGGTTTCCTTTGTGACCATGTAAAGACATATTTGAGACCATGTAAACACATAGTTTATATTTGAGACCATGTAAGCACATATGTTTCAGAGATGAGCTTTTAACTGGACATTGAATCTGATTTATACTTCTAAACTAGACTTTCTTTCTAAACTAGACTCTTTCTGGCTACGTAAAATGAGATGTCAAACTTTCAAAAAATAATCCCACCCTTAGAATCAAATCAGACTGTGTCCCATGAGTCAACTAAGAATTTATTACCTGATCAGGGGCTGTGGTGGCCTGGATGTAGCCAATGAAGATGCCCATAGATATATATCGCAAAACCTCTTGTGAAATCAGAAGGTGATATTCACTGGCTTCCTAACATTTGTACCAGACCCTTTGTACCTCGGGGGGGGGGGGGGAGAGGATCCTTGTATCGGTATATAGAATTTCCCAAACCCTAAAAATTTTAATTTGAATATAGACAAAGTTGCCAAAAAATAGTTATCTGAAAGCGATTTGTTAAGAATTTCAAATGAATTTCGAAGTGGAGTTTCAGTGTGACAAAGTGTGATTGCATGGTGTTTGAGAGAGAGATAGAGATTTGTATAGGGTCTTAGGGAAGATTTCAGTTTGTTGATCATAAAATGTGATATGAATGGATTGTTGGATGACTTTACATCGTAATGGGGGGACAAAATCTTTAAATTAACCATGGCTAACAGCGCCCAAACAGCTAACAAGATCCCAAACAGCTAACAAGATCCCAAACAGCTAACAAGATCCCAAACAGCTAACAAGATCCCAAACAGCTAACAAGATCCCATTGCAGAAACGTAAAAACTATGAAAGAGAAATGAGCTTTTGAAGAAGGCGAAATCTAAGACTTTGACATGTGGGCTTTATGGGGAGAATTATATTGTGGCATCGTCTCCGCAGATGATCAATGTTGGGAGGTGGGGAAAAAAGGTGGGGGGGGGTAGTGTTTAAATCAAAAGAGTCACTATATGCAAGGATGTCCAAACAATAATATGTGGTTTTAAAAAAAAATAAAGGAACACTAAATGAGAACCATGCCAAATAAGTCAGTGAATGAGTCATACAAAATAGCATTTAAATAAATACCGTTGACTAATAAGTGATGCCTTTACCAAGAAGCATCTTCTTGGCATCAAAATATTGATACTGCGAGTCCTCGGCCAGCCCAAACACGTGATAACATGAAACAGCTGGCAGATCTCCGTTGTTACAATTCGCATGCCTCCATCACCTGCCGCACAATTTATTTATAGGAACCAATAGAATGTTGTTTTAAAACCACCTAGTTGATCTGCTTACCTTTTAACTATAGAAATCTCTTGACTGGTTCGATCAATTATTTCCAGCATGGATTTTTACAATCACTGCCAACAACATTGAATATAGCTGGCCTAGTGATGGGGGGGAACTGGGCTCCAGAAGACAACATGGGTACCAAAATGTCGGGAGGATTCCTACTGGGGTTTGGGGGGTTTGGGGGGTTGGGTTGTGTTAGAGAAAAGATACCCGCCCCCCCCCCCCCCCCCGCGGCCTCACTCCACACACGCGATTGAAATTTGTAACAGGGTTTCTGATTTCCACAACAGCAGGTATATTTTCAGCTACATCCCTAAAGGGGGTCAGGGATGGGTGGCTTTGTCGCCATTTTATGTTAAGTTATCCAATGGGGCGTGAATGGGACGGTTCTCATGTTGTTGTTGTTTAGCCGTTACTAACATTTTCGTAAGTTAGGTTAACTGTATATATATTGCTCTTAAGCTCGTGAAGCTAAATATCCCCAACTGACTGAAATGATAGTAAAATGTGAAGTTGGCTGGAGTGGAGGGGGGGGGCAATCACATACACAAATATAATACATGGACACTGAGATGCCACAAATGACCGCTGAGCATCATTCACCACCTCTCAGATTCAAATACACCAGGTTTTGTTACGGTCTGTGATTTTTTAGAACGGCAGGTGTAACGGTATTTTTAACGGTAAATCCATCGCTCCCGGTTGGAGGGGTATGGCGCGCCTGGATCCAGGTTTGCGTGACTGTTTCTAAGATAGTTGCCTCATTTTTTTTATGTCGGGTCAGTATAATGCCCATAAGAGAGCCTTGGTATATTTCATCCTAACTATCCCTGTTATCATTGTTACGGGACAGAATCTTGGCATATTTCCTATCAACAAAGCTGTATTATGGTGTACACGATACATGACAAAATCTTGGCGTCTTCCCTATTACCTACTCCTAATCATTGTGTACAAGACCGGATGTTGGCATATTTCCTATTAACAATCCTGTAGAGCCAGAGCAGCGTTCCCCAAACCATAGTCCGTGGACCGGCACCGATCCGCAAGCCTTACGTTACCGGTCCGGAGAGCAGGAATAGTGATGTTTAAATAGAAAGAAAATGTAATTTTAAATCTGGCACCGGTCCCTGGTGCAGTTTCGAAACTTGTCCACCGGTCCGTGAAACTTAAAAGTTTGGGAAACCCTGCTGTAGAGTATAATATCATTGTGTAGAAGACAAAATATTAGCGGATTTCCTGTTAAATGCTCCTAATCATTGTATCCACCACTGCTGACATTACAGCTGGTATAGCAAGGAGCTTCCAGCTCTTTACAAGTAATTTATAAAATTTTAAAACCAAAGGAGTCTCAGGCTCAAGATTGTCACAAATGACCAGGACTGTTCGAGGGAATGATAGATGGGGGTACCGGACAACGTTACAAAGACTTTGGCAGTTAAGGATAGTTCAAGTGTGGACTGGGGAGACATTAGCCTGTGAACCAAGCCGGCATGGGAGGACAGGGAAGACATAGCCTGGGAACCAAGCCGGCCGATGATACATCACTAAGGGACAGTATATGTATCACGAATTAGTTTTGTAGTTTACTGTTCAACGTGGAATGTCCATGGGTAGTGTTTGTTTAATTAAGTATCTTGATAGAGATAGCCAAACTCGATGGGTGTTGATAAGTGGGTAGAGACATGGAATGGTCGTCCTGGGTAAAGGATCTGGTCGGTAGAATGCAGTCTTTAGTAATGTAGCAAGCCAATAACCGTAGGATTCTAGCGGTGGGAAGTTTCTCGTATGGCGAGGCCTGGATATAAGCTAGAGGTTTGGGGATACTCGAGAGTGGAGCTAGAGCTGTTGAGAGGGAACAGTCGACGGAGATCAGGAGACGACAGCTGACTAGTCGAACAGAAGAATGGTTGAAACGATAGTTTGGCAGTGTAGAAACAATCAAGCTTAAGTAAGAGACGAGGACGTTTGCTGTAGAGAGAGCCGACAGGTAATGAAGACTACAGAAGAGCTTTTTTTTATTTTAGTAATAAATATATTCTCTTTTATCTGGACACCTGGAGTTGGTGTTATTTGGATTTCATCAAATCTACGTTGTGCTTTTGTCTGTCCCAACGCCTAGATACCCACACTATAAATCACAGAGAGGAGCGGTCCCGTACTGACCCCTACTAAATCTATACAGTTTGTGATAAGTCAGGACCGGAGCCCTCCCCCTAAACAACCATTCTGTGACAAAGATTTATATAGTATCGGGACTGCCCAATAGGAAACCTCAAGGACCACACACACACTAATTGTGATACGACCCCCACCCCTAATTTCGACATTCCCATCTCAAGTTTAGGTGTTCTTCAGTTTCGGTTGGTATAGACTTACAGATGGTGTTCCACAACAACGGGTTTCGTTTAACATCTGCTCAATTTATGTAAAACTTTGTTAAAAAAATTTAAAAAATAACACCAGTCTGACTTGAACAACGCTACACTTCATTGACATATATTATTGCTAATAAATCCAGTGCTTTGACTCCGATCCTATGACTCTGGACCCATGACTCCAAGCTTATGACTCCGATCCCAAGACCCCAAGCCTCCCCAAGCCTATGTCATAGAGCCTATGACTCCGATCCTATGACTCCGATCCTATGACTCCGATCCTATGACTCCGATTCTATGACTCTTATATCTCAGAATCTATGACTCCGAGCCCATGACTCCAAGCTTATGTCTCAGAGTCTATGACTCCGGTACGTAAAGCCTTGAGTTGACTATAAGTGTCGTGTGTTTTCTTATTACCGACACCATCGCCCTCCAACGAGATGCGCATCACAGACTTTGAATACCTGGTTCTGTAGGGGCCCTTCTTTTGCGAAATGGGTCATTTTACCCTATTGGTGGCCGTAAGTGGGGGGGGGGGGGGGTGCGTTAAGATTTTAAGATCATTACCGCCCCACACGGACACGCGTCATGTACACCCTCCCGCCCCCACCTCTCCCCCCTCCCGACAATACCAATTTGATGTTTAAATAAACCGAATGCTACTTAACGATCTGAAGCTATCGGTAAGTGGCAGGTTCAAGTCTGGTTTCGGGTTTCTGCTGCTCAGGTTTCCAAGGGGTGGTATTTGTATTAGTTGTATTCAGCGATGTGGCAACGTACACACACCCTCCCTCAATGTATTGTTGTTATATTCGAATCTTATTTTATTTTTTTGTTAAAGAGAGGTGTTATTTACCAGTGCACAATTTATTAAATTGTATTACAGCCCCCGACCACAACCAGCACCCCCCCCCCTATTTTTCCCAAACCCTTGATGCGCCTTGGATGTTGTGTTAAAGGACCTAGGACTGCCCGCGAATGTTGTGTTATCGGGCCTAGAACTGCCCGTGAATGTTGTGTCATCGGGCCTAGGACTGCCCGTGAATGTGGTGTTATCGGGCCTAGGACTGCCCGTGAATGTGGTGTTATCGGGCCTAGGACTGCCCGTGAATGTTGTGTTATCGGGCCTAGGACTGCCCGTGAATGTTGTGTTATCGGGCCTAGAACTGCCCGTGAATGTTGTGTTGAAGGGCCCAGCACTGCCTGTGACTGTTGTGTTGAAGGTCATAGGGATGCCCGTGAATGTTGTGTTATCGGGCCTAGGACTGCCCGTGAATGTTGTGTCATCGGGCCTAGGACTGCCCGTGAATGTGGTGTTATCGGGCCTAGGACTGCCCGTGAATGTTGTGTTATCGGGCCTAGGACTGCCCGTGAATGTTGTGTCATCGGGCCTAGGACTGCCCGTGAATGTGGTGTTATCGGGCCTAGGACTGCCCGTGAATGTTGTGTTATCGGGCCTAG
>CAXITT010000896.1:65419-80860 GCA_964033795.1 Lymnaea stagnalis | reverse complement strand
AGGGACAATGTTACTTTGGTGTATCACAGGGACAATGTTACTTTGGTGTATCACAGGGACAATGTTACTTTGGTGTATCACAGGGACAATGTTACTTTGGTGTATCACAGGGACAATGTTACTTTGGTGTATCACAGGGACAATGTTACTTTGGCATGTCAGAACGACATTGCTACTTTGGCATGTCAGAGGGACAATGTTACTTTGATATGTCAGAGGGACAATGTTACTTTGAAGTTTCTGAGGGACAATATTACATAGGTGAGTCAGAGGGACAATTTTACTTTGATATGTCAGATGGACAATGTTACTTTGAAGTTTCTGAGGGACAATATTACATAGGTGAGTCAGAGGGACAATGTTACATAGGTGAGTCAGAGGGACAATGTTACTTTGGTTTGTATTGGGAAACGATTACTTTGGATTGTCGGGGGGGGGGGCATGGTTACTTTGGAGTGTCAGTGAGTGAAGTGTAAAATATCTCATGATTATCTAGATCCTCAATCTAAAAAGGTGGTGTCCATTTCCAAGTTATGGCTCTTCTGTAAATTATTGCATTATTAAATAATCATTAATTTTAATTCTCTAATAAAGTAAGATACTATTCTTTCATTTGCCCATTAAATGCCAATGTGTGCATATTCACTTTCAGCACATAATTATTAACATATTCGAACCTAGACAACATGTTACACTTCTGACAATGGAAACGCAAGACAACACAAGTGTTTGTCTGGCGTAGTAGCAATCAACGATTAACATACCATAACTTGTTTCTGGTTTGTTCACTGTGTCCACTACAGAGCAGAGATTTTTACCCCGTGTCACCAAAGATTTTACTATCTGTTGGAATCTGTTGCCAACAAATTTGGAGGTGTAAAAAAGAAAGTTTGGGGGGGGGGGAGCGGGGTTGAAGCAATTTGCGTAAAAATAAATAGCAATAAATAAATAAATAAATAAAATGTAATCTATCTCTTCTATCTCTTCTATCTTTTCTATCTCTTCTATCTCTTCTATCTTTTCTATCTCTTCTATCTTTTCTATCTCTTCTATCTTTTCTATCTCTTCTATCCCTTCTATCTCTTCTATCTCTTCTATCTTTTCTATCTCCCTCTGATTGTGCTATGAAAAACAATTGCCTAAACGACCGTATTTACGAAAACGGACGATAAAAAGAAAAAGAAATACTCAGTTGCGTCCCCCTCCCCACCCCAGAATCTTATGAATTAGTACACTAAAAAGCGAAGCCTTTACGGTAACTGAAGTTTAATTTTATTTTGTTCTTTCCACTCTCTGCCATTCGCCTGACCCAATCCGAAAAAAAGGGTTTATTTATTTATTTATTTTTTTAATATCTTAATTCCATAAAGAGATGTGTATTTTTCTTTCCATAAGCTGTTGGTGTTTTCTGTGGGCCAATAATTCCTGACTTCATAAACGTCTTTTATAACTTTTTGATACGAACTAAAGAGCAAATTCCAGCCCAACCTCTCTCGCTCCCACCCCATTAAAAAATATGTTCTTCATAGCTTTGTCAGTTTTCTGCATTGAATAGAATCCTGAAATGTACCGTTATGCTGGTAACGGTAAGCTCCCACGGTTCAGTGAGCTCACCCCCCCTCCCTTTTCCCTTGCAATCGACAGACAAAATAGGGAGAGGGGGGGGGTGGCAAAAGTAGTGCCGGCTGTCAAGAATGAAAAGAGTTGTCGTAGGTTCGGGCCCCTCAAAATTCTATCAGGTCTGTTAGACACATTCAGAGGCTTTGTGGTGAGATGTGATCTTTATCCGGTCTAAAGAAGTGGGAGGAGACGTCTTTTAGACACCCATACCCCCCCTCACCCACACACACACACCACCCCTAGGCCCGAGTTTCAGAACTCCAAATGTATGTTCCCCGATGTTAACCCCTTGGCGCCGACATTTGAATAGCAGCCATTAAAAGAAAATACTTTAAAAACTACCGTTAAAATAATGATAATTTCCCGAGAAATAATGGTCTACCTACCGGGATATTCTGTTACAGGTTTGTGGGGTTGGTAAGAGGGGGTTGTCTGAATGTCTTTAATCAGGGCTGGCGTTTGGTGCTTAAGGGTTTGTTGTTGTTTGTGGTTTTTTTTTTTTTTTTGTTTTTTTTTTTGGGGGGGGGGGGAGCGTGGGTTGGGGCGTGGGGAGTCAAGGCTGGGGTTGGAGTTTACCTAGATGTTATTAATCAAGACCGGGATTGGCGTGTACCTAGATGTTCTTAACCAAGGCCGGGGTTGGGAGGAACCTTGATGTTCTTAATCATGGCTGAGGATTTAGAATAGTTTTGAAAAAGTGTGTGTGGGGGGGGGGGGTCTAGTTCTGATGAGAAGGATGTGACGCACATGGTTGATCCAGATCAGGGGTAATGGCGCTGTTGCTTGACAATTCTGCGATTCGAATTTAAAATAAATAATTGAAACCAATGTTGGAAAATTGAGTCCAACATTTTTTCAACAGTTATTTAGGTTCAACTTCGGATCTGGTTGTGAAGATATTTATTTTGCAGACACTCTTATTTTTCTGAATTCGATTTTAATTTTTAAAGTTATGCGGGAAAAACTAAGTTTTGTTACCTCAGACTTTGATTGGTGGTCATGTAATCAAAGTTAGGGGGGGGGGAGGAGGATCAAAGGGACTTTTTTTAGGGAGATTGTGGGCGGATTGTTGGTCTCCTTGATTTACTCCCTAACACGATTGTTGTTTTCAGGTGTATTCTGCATGTTGTGTTTTTTTTCTTGAGGACCGCCCCGGGCGCCACAAAATCTTGCTAACTACCTGACTCCTCGGCACTGGTAAACGTTTGATTTCCCCGACATGTGGGGAATGCAGGAGGGCCCTTGTGGTGTTTAGTAGGGCATGTTCAAGGGCTCTCTGCGGAATGTGGGGGCCGCGGGAGAAACAATGGCAGTAGGGCAAGTGGTCCTTGGGCGGTCACGTGACTTTGGTTCAGTAGCAAATGGGACTGGAGTGCGTCAATAAGGAACTATGGGAATGGAGACGGCCAGTCCGAATCATAGAACATTGTCAAAGAGAGCCTGTTCTACAGCTTTGTACGCGACGTATTTCCGTATCCGAACAGAAAATTAGTATGGAGGCCGACATACCCATGACTATTTATTTATGTTTACCTGGTAATTTTGAACTCGATGTTTACATTGTAACCGGACAAAGCATTTCGTCTCCGACCAACGACGTCACACGGAATTTATTTGTATACCGTAATCAAAACAGAACGGACAATTCAATGCGCAATAGGGATATTCGATTCCAAAATGGGTCAATTCAATTTCAGAACGGGGAAAATTTCATTTCAGAATGAGGAAAATTTGAATGCTTCCTACCATAAGTTTCGACTGCATGACTTCTTTCAGTCGGCGATATTAGAACTTTAGAGTCGGCGATATTAGAACTTTAGAGTCGGCGATACCAGAGCTTTAGAGTCGGCGATGCCAGAGCTTTAGAGTTGGCGATACCACAGCTTTAGAGACGGCAATACCACAGCTTTAGAGTCGGCGATACCAGAGCTTTAGATTCGGCGATACCAGAGCTTTAGAGACTGTGATACCAGAGCTTTAGATTCGGCGATACCAGAGCTTTAGAGACTGTGATACCAGAGCTCTAGAGTCGGCGATACCAGAGCTTTAGATTCGGCGATACCAGAGCTTTAGAGTCGGATACAAATTGTCGGACTTCGGGTAACGGTTAAAAAAAAAAAAAGTTCACATCCTGTTCTATTTAATCTTGTGTTGTTTTTTTTGTCATGGCACCACAGTCAGCCGTCCCAGTGCTGTATGTGTTGTTTCATCTTGTGCAGGGGTCTCCAAACTTTTCAGCCCGGCGGCCGCATTAACTATCAAACAGCAGTTCGGCGGCCTTCTACACACTTTGTTTCATCTTGTGCAGGGGTCTCCAAACTTTTCAGCCCGGCGGCCGCATTAACTATCAAAAAGCAGTTCGGCGGCCTTCTACACACTCGAGGTCCAAAAAAAAAAAAAAAAGAATCAAAACATTAATGTTGTTTTTAAATATTTGTTTAATATTATTTTATTAAGTTATTATTTAATAACAAATTGATACACCACACGTGAACACCTGTATTAGTGGGAATGATGAAATTTTGACATTAGGAAAGTCTTGCTTGGGCGACAACTGATAAAAACCCAACAGTCCTTCTTTGAACGTGTCCCTAAGGAGGTCAATTGCTTGCAACTCAATGACCTCCAGCTGCAGTTCATCTGGGCAACTGGCCACATATGCTTCAAATGGGTTTTGAAACAGTCTCACTTCTTCTGCCTTTAAATCCAAGTCAGAAAAACGCTGGCTGCTGACACTGCAGCTGGGAGTCTTTGATGATCTCGCATGCAAATGACGTGGGGAACTCCGCTGTTGCTTCAGCCATGAAGACCGTCCACTGCTGAAAGTGCGTCAAGTTGTTAGCCTGTATACTTGTTCCAGAAACAAGACGAGTTTGGAGCTGAAGGCCTTTGGGTTTATGTATAGATCAGAAAGTACTTCATCGTCTGTAAACGGTTTGCCAATTTTAGTCAGGACGTAGGCATCTTTATACCTGGCCTTAATTAAGGATGCATTTTCATTTGAGGATTTACTGCACAATGTCCTCTGAGATGTGAGTTGATGTCCTCTGAGATGTAAGTTGATGTCCTCTGAGATGTAAGTTGATGTCCTCTGAGATGTGAGTTGATTTTGTAATTTAGACAATTTTTCGGCACGGATTTTACCCTCCTGTGCATATTTTACCGCAGCAGTCAACCCCCAACTGGCAAACTGTGTTCAAAATAATCAAGTCTTGAACAAGCAGCAAACAATTTAAAAACTCCGCCACTAGACTGCGTTATAACATCTCATTGACTGTGAACTAAAGTAGCAAAAACTAAGCAGCGAATACGGTTTTGCAATGTAGTGATCGGTTGGAAAACATAACGCACTACTGCGCGCCTCTATTTTAATTCGGCAAAAACATAACGTCCACGTAAGTGGCGGCTGATCTTGGAAGGACACTCGTAAATTTCCGTAATTTTTTCCGTAGATAAAAAGGTCTGAAAGGGCCGGATGAGAGGGCCTCGTGGGCCTTAGTTTGGAGACCCATGAACTAGTAGCTTATGTCATGGTACCGCGGCCTGGCAGTGCTGTTTCGTGTGTTTTTGTCATTGTCAGGGCCAGCTGACCCAGTGCTGTTTCATCTAGTGTTTTGTCGTGGCACCGCAGCAGCTGTTCTAGTACTGTGTAGTGCTGTTTTATTTGGTGTTTTTTTCTCATGGTACCAAAGCCAGCTGTCTCAGTGCTGCTTACTGCTGGTTCATGTGTTGTCTCAGCTAGTGCTGGTTCATGTGTTGTCTCTGCTACTGCTGGTTCATGTGTTGTCTCTGCTATACTGGTTCATGTCTTGGCTCTGCTAGTGCTGGTTCATGTCTTGGCTCTGCTAGTGCTGGTTCATGTCTTGGCTCTGCTTGTGCTGGTTCATGTGTTGGCTCTGCTAGTGCTGGTTCATGTGTTGTCTCTGCTAGTGCTGGTTCATGTGTTGTCTCTGCTAGTGCTGGTTCATGTGTTGTCTCTGCTTAGTGCTGGTTCATGTGTTGTCGCTGCTTAGTGCTGGTTCGTTTGTTGTCTCTGCTTAGTGCTGGTTCATGTGTTGTCTCTGCTAGTGCTGGTTCATTTGTTGTCTCTGCTTAGTGCTGGTTCATGTGTTGTCTCTGCTAGTGCTGGTTCATTTGTTGTCTCTGCTTAGTGCTAGTTCATGTGTTGTCTCTGCTAGTGCTGGTTCATGTGTTGTCTCTGCTTACTGCTGGTTCATGTGTTGTCTCTGCTAGTGCTAGTTCATGTGTTATCTCTGCTAGTGCTAGTTCATGTGTTGTCTCTGCTTAGTGCTGGTTCATGTGTTGACTCTGCTTAGTGCTGGTTCATGTGTTGTCTCTACTTAGTGCTAGTTCATGTGTTGTCTCTACTTAGTGCTGGTTCATGTGTTGTCTCTACTTAGTGCTGGTTCATGTGTTGTCTCTGCTAGTGCTTGTTCATGTGTTGTCTCTGCTTAGTGCTGGTTCATGTGTTGTCTCTACTTAGTGCTGGTTCATGTGTTGTCTCTACTTAGTGCTGGTTCATGTGTTGTCTCTGCTAGTGCTGGTTCATGTGTTGTCTCTACTTAGTGCTGGTTCATGTGTTGTCTCTACTTAGTGCTGGTTCATGTGTTGTCTCTGCTAGTGCTGGTTCATGTGTTGTCTCTGCTTAGTGCTTGTTCATGTGTTGTCTTAACTTAGTGCTGGTTCATGTGTTGTCTCTACTTAGTGCTGGTTCATGTGTTGTCTCTGCTAGTGCTGGTTCATGTGTTGTTTCTGTTAGTGCTGGTTCATGTGTTGTCTCTGCTAGTGCTGGTTGAACTCGAGCCGTCTGTGATTAGACCTTGCCGTATTCTTAAGGCCAATAGTCAATGTATACACACCTAAACCGGTCTTCTTAGAAATGTGGTTTTCAAATGGATATTCCCCTCAGCAGGTGTATGGGTGACTTCACTAACCTTGGCCTTAAAATAAGAAAGAAAGAAAAAAAAACGGGTTGGGGGTAAAGGAGGGTGACAACATTTGCATTAAACAGGACCGTTTCAAAGGACATTGTTTAGCTGTTCTGCAGGGTTGAACATTGCGTGGGAGGGGGGGGGGTCAATGCTGTATGAATCGAGAACAGTGTTTCTCGTGTGGCCCTCTTCAAAACTTTTTTTTTTTTACACCTGATGCCCCTTTCCTTTTTTTCCCCTATTTTTTTTTTTTTTTTAAATTGGTCTTTGATACCGGGAAATGATATAATATATGCCTTTTTTTTGTTGCCCCCAAGAAATGGGTGGGGGGGGGGGGGGTCAATGCTGTATGAATCGAGAACAGTGTTTCTCGTGTGGCCCTCTTCAAAACTTTTTTTTTTTTACACCTGATGCCACTTTCCTTTTTTTCCCCTATTTTTTTTTTATCATTAAATTGCTCTTTGATACCGGGAAATGATATAATATATGCCTTTTCTTCGTGGCCCCCAAGAAATATTATATGGCCCACGCTGAGAAATGCTGTTCTTCTTAACAAATGTTAAGGTAAATATCAATGGGTCGCAGCTGAGATGATCCAATCAAGGCTGTTGGTCTTTGTGCTCTTCTTTAAACACACACCAAAAAGTCGATGTTTTATTGGGGAGTGTATTAAATTTTATCTTGAGTGTCTACCACTAGGGCTGCTATTAAGGCTACCAATAGGTCTGCTATTAAGACTACCACTAGGGCTGCTATTAAGGCTACCACTAGGTCTGCTATTAAGACTACCACTAGGGCTGCTATTAAGGCTACCACTAGGGCTGCTATAAAGGCTACCCTTAGGGCTGCTATTAAGGCTACTACTATAGCTGCTACCGGCCATACAAGGGAAGACCACGATGAGGGATCCAATCAAAACATCCTAATTTTGTGATAAATAGCGTGCGAAATAATTTACCACTCAACCTTGCCGGGCAGGAGCAACTCTTTCCGTCCCACTTAACCCTGCCGGGCAGGAGCAACTCTTTCCGTCCCACTCAACCGTGCTGGGCAGGAGCAACTCTTTCCGTCCCACTTAACCGTGCTGGGCAGGAGCAACTCTTTCCGTCCCACTCAACCGTGCCGGGCAGGAGCAACTCTTTCCGTCCCACTTAACCGTGCTGGGCAGGAGCAACTCTTTCCGTCCCACTTAACCGTGCCGGGCAGGAGCAACTCTTTCCGTCCCACTCAACCGTGCCGGGCAGGAGCAACTCTTTCCGTCCCACTTAACCGTGCCGGGCAGGAGCAACTCTTTCCGTCCCACTTAACCGTGCCGGGCAGGAGCAACTCTTTCCGTCCCACTTAACCGTGCCGGGCAGGAGCAACTCTTTCCGTCCCACTTAACCGTGCCGGGCAGGAGCAACTCTTTCCGTCCCACTTAACCGTGCCGGGCAGGAGCAACTCTTTCCGTCCCACTTAACCGTGCCGGGCAGGAGCAACTCTTTCCGTCCCACTTAACCGTGCCGGGCAGGAGCAACTCTTTCCGTCCCACTTAACCGTGCCGGGCAGGAGCAACTCTTTCCGTCCCACTTAACCGTGCCGGGCAGGAGCAACTCTTTCCGTCCCACTTAACCGTGCCGGGCAGGAGCAACTCTTTCCGTCCCACTTAACCGTGCCGGGCAGGAGCAACTCTTTCCGTCCCACTTAACCGTGCCGGGCAGGAGCAACTCTTTCCGTCCCACTTAACCGTGCCGGGCAGGAGCAACTCTTTCCGTCCCACTTAACCGTGCCGGGCAGGAGCAACTCTTTCCGTCCCACTTAACCGTGCCGGGCAGGAGCAACTCTTTCCGTCCCACTTAACCGTGCCGGGCAGGAGCAACTCTTTCCGTCCCACTTAACCGTGCCGGGCAGGAGCAACTCTTTCCGTCCCACTTAACCGTGCCGGGCAGGAGCAACTCTTTCCGTCCCACTTAACCGTGCCGGGCAGGAGCAACTCTTTCCGTCCCACTTAACCGTGCCGGGCAGGAGCAACTCTTTCCGTCCCACTTAACCGTGCCGGGCAGGAGCAACTCTTTCCGTCCCACTTAACCGTGCCGGGCAGGAGCAACTCTTTCCGTCCCACTTAACCGTGCCGGGCAGGAGCAACTCTTTCCGTCCCACTTAACCGTGCCGGGCAGGAGCAACTCTTTCCGTCCCACTTAACCGTGCCGGGCAGGAGCAACTCTTTCCGTCCCACTTAACCGTGCCGGGCAGGAGCAACTATTTCCGTCCCACTTAAGTGTGCCGGGCAGGAGCAACTCTTTCCGTACCACTTAACTGTGCCGGGCAGGAGCAACTCTTTCCGTCCCACTTAACCGTGCCGGGCCAGAGCAACTCTTTCCGCCCCACTTAACCGTGGCGGGCAGGAGCAACTCTTTCCGTTCCACTCAACCCACTTCCCTTACACATGTTAATATTTGAGGTTGTTGTCAAATTGTTTAATGTATTAATTTGAATTGGGCCTGTTGTTTATGATTGATGTCTGTAAGGGCAGGTTGTTTATGATTGATGTCTGTAAAGGCAGGTTGTTTAAGATTGAAGTCTATACTTCTTGTTTCAGGTCCGAATCCTCAATCACATAACATGGAAGACCGTGGCCACACTGGGTCATCCAGACATCATCGACAGTAAAGCAGTGGTAAGATAAAGATCATTAGGCCACACCCCTTATGTTGTTTTTAAATGAATAGAGACGCCCACTTTCCTTTGGTGCTTATAAATATGGCCTTAATTAGCCACTTTCTTTTTTGAGTACATTTACTTACTTTACCTTGGTTGAGTATAGGTACTTTCTCTACCTACATTAAGTACTTGTACTTACTTTACCTATGTTGAGTACAGGAACTTACTTTACCTATGTTGAGTACATGTACTTACTTTACCTATGTTGAGTACACGTACTTACTTTAACTAGGTTGAGTACATGTACTTACTTTACCTATGTTGAGTACATGTACTTACTTTACCTAGGTTGAGTACGTGTACTTACTTTACCTATGTTGAGTACATGTACTTACTTTACCTATGCTGAGTACATGTACTTACTTTACCTATGTTGAGTACATGTACTTGCTTTACCTATGTTGAGTACATGTACTTACTTTACCTATGTTGAGTACATGTACTTACTTTACCTAGGTTGGGTCCATGTACTTACTTTACCTATGTTGAGTACATGTACTTACTTTACCTAGGTTGAGTACATGTACTTACTTTACCTATGTTGAGTACATGTACTTACTTTACCTACGTTGAGTACATGTACTTACTTTACCTATGTTGAATACATGTACTTACTTTACCTAGGTTGAGTACATGTACTTACTTTACCTAGGTTGAGTACATGTACTTACTTTACCTATGTCCAGTACATGTACTTACTTTACCTATGTTGAGTACATGTACTTACTTTACCTAGGTTGAGTACATGTACTTACTTTACTTATGTTGAGTACATGTACGTACTTTACCTAGGTTGAGTACATGTACTTACTTTACCTAGGTTGAGTACATGTACTTACTTTACCTATGTTGAGTACATGTACTTACTTTGCCTACGTTGAGTACATGTACTTACTTTACCTATGTTGAGTACATGTACTTACTTTACCTAGGTTGAGTACATGTACTTACTTAACCTATGTTGAGTACATGTACTTACTTTACCTATGTTGAGTACATGTACTTACTTTACCTATGTTGAGTACATGTACTTACTTTACCTATGTTGGGTACATGTACTTACTTTACCTATGTTGAGTACATGTACTTACTTTACCTATGTTGAGTACATGTACTTACTTTACCTAGGTTGAGTACATGTACTTACTTTACCTAGGTTGAGTACATGTACTTACTTTACCTATGTTGAGTACATGTACTTACTTTACCTAGGTTGAGTACATGTACTTACTTTACCTATGTTGAGTACATGTACTTACTTTACCTATGTTGAGTACATGTACTTACTTTACCTATGTTGAGTACATGTACTTACTTTACCTATGTTGGGTACATGTACTTACTTTACCTATGTTGAGTACATGTACTTACTTTACCTATGTTGAGTACATGTACTTACTTTACCTAGGTTGAGTACATGTACTTACTTTACCTAGGTTGAGTACATGTACTTACTTTACCTATGTTGAGTACATGTACTTACTTTACCTAGGTTGAGTACATGTACTTACTTTACCTATGTTGAGTACATGTACTTACTTTACCTATGTTGAGTACATGTACTTACTTTACCTATGTTGAGTACATGTACTTACTTTACCTATGTTGAGTACATGTACTTACTTTACCTATGTTGAGTACATGTACTTACTTTACCTATGTTGAGTACATGTACTTACTTTACCTATGTTGAGTACATGTACTTACTTTACCTATGTTGAGTACATGTACTTACTTTACCTATGTTGAGTACATGTACTTACTTTACCTATGTTGAGTACATGTACTTACTTTACCTATGTTGAGTACATGTACTTACTTTACCTATGTTGAGTACATGTACTTACTTTACCTAGGTTGAGTACATGTACTTACTTTACCTAGGTTGAGTACATGTACTTACGTTACCTAGGTTGAGTGCATGTACTTACTTTACCTATGTTGAGTACATGTACTTACTTTACCTAGGTTGAGTACATGTACTTACTTTACCTAGGTTGATTACAGGTATTTACTTTACCTAGGGTTAAGTACATATACTTACTTTACCTAGGTTGATTACAGGTACTTACTTTACCTAGGGTTGAGTACATTTACCTACTTTACCTTGGTTGAGTACATGTACATACTTTACCTAGGTTGATTACATGTACTTACTTTAACTATGTTGAGTACATGTACTTACTTTACCTAGGTTGAGTACATTTACTTACTTTACCTAGGTTGAGTACATGTACTTACTTTACCTAGGTTGATTACATGTACTTACATTACCTAGGTTGTGTTCAGGTACCTACTTTACCTCGCTTAAGTATAGGTACTTACTTAACCTTGGTTAATACATGTACTTACTTTACATAGGTTGAGTATGTGTACTTACTTTATCTAGGTTGTGTATGTACACTTAACTAACTAAGTTGTTTATGTGTATTTACTTTACCTAGGTTGACTTTGTGTACATATTTTTCCCAGGTTGTGTACAGAGAGACTGAGACCCGCACCCCAAGTGCCCCAGCGAAAGTCACAAAATCGGCTACAGCTTTGTTCAATCCTCAGAGCAAATGTAAGTATTACCTTGATAATGTACATCAATGTGTGAGTGCACCAATATGACTTGCTTGTTCAGGTGCACAGTTTTAAAAAGTGCACCAATGATTTTTTAACGTTAAATGCACCTAAATTACTTGTCTGTGTAAGTCCACCAATATGACTTGTCTGTTTAAGTCCACCAATATGACTTGTCTGTTTAAATGCACCAATCATATTCTTATTGCTTATCTCATTGTTCTTTCTGGCATCTACAAGGTGACGATGGTTTAGAGTCATTAGACTTTGCAGGATGAAATGGTCAGGCCTGAGATTTTTCTTTAGAATAATAAGCTGGTTCCCTAGACAGCAAATCGGTTCTCTCCACCCACCAAGGGAACATCGTATGTGGATTATACAGCTTGGCACCAGTAGCATCGCAGGATTTGCCCGAAGTTTCATTGTGTCAATGTTATCCACCTAAGGGACTTCATTTACAGGTTGAATTCAGAGCTTTCCTTCTCACAGATAAGTTGCCATACAAGGTTAACGAGTCCCATCCACCTGGAGGGGTTTGAACTCCAGACCACAAGCTTTTTGGATCGACTCAGTTTAGACCCCCCAACACCCAATCTCAGTGTACTGTATTGTCAAAATCAGCTCTTTCAGACAATGTGTTTAGTAGATGTATCACAGTCAAAAACATTGAACAAATCTCCAGCATAGTGATTTGGAAATATTAGGTTGGAAGTGAGAGAATTGTTACCACTCCAAAAGTGGATCTAAAACATTTTTGTGTAGGGTTATAATATTTTATTGACTAAAATATAGTGTCTAACAGGTTATCCCAGATTGAAGTAACACTTGCGCATGCTGAAGTCTATAATGTTTAGTGATTGTGATATCTGATCATGTATGTGGTTCAAATAGTGTTGGATTTTAAAAAGGCCTTATTATGGCGATAAACTATGACAGAGTCAGCCAGGATCTACAGAGCAGTGACGCAGCCGCTGTACAGATCTGAAAACAAAAATGTTAAATTCTTCCCATAAAATGCTTGTCTACAGAGATGTAAGTGTCAAAGGAACTCTCCCATAATATTCCCCAGTGAATCTTCGGCCAACATTAATAGTTCATTTATTAAATAAATAAAATAGACTTAAAAGTATCCCATAACGTTTGATAACTGTAAGTGAAGCTACCTTTTCACTGTCCTCATTTCTTCAGATGAAGTTGACCAGTGTCCTGTCCAGGTGCCCACCACCAAGCCAGCACTCAACAAGGCCAACCCAAAGCTTGGAGTTGGAAGTCTGGCCTTTAGCAGTTGCAACAAGTACATGTACACACGAAATGGTAAGTCAAGTTGACAGTAGGTGCTTGGTCAGTAGTGAGATATCTGGTGGGGTTGGGGGGTCATGTGGACTGTAGGTTTTTGGTCAGAAGTGAGATATCTGGTGGGGTGGGGGGGGGGCAAGTGGAGTGTAGGTGTTTGGTCAGAAGTGAGATAGCTGGTGGGGCTAGGGGGGGAAGTGGACTGTAGGTGTTTGGTCAGTAGTGAGATATCTGGTGGGGGGAGGGGTCAAGTGGACTGAAGGTGTTTGGTCAGAAGTGAGATATCTGATGGGGTTNGGGGGGGGGGGGGGGTCAAGTGGACTGTAGGTGTTTGGTCAGTACTGAGGTATCTGTTGGGATTGGGGCTTCAAGTAGACCGCAGGTGTTTGGTCAGTAGTGAGATATTTGGTGGGGGTAGGGGGGTCTAAGTCAATTAAAATTCAATCGTTGGTCAGTATTATTTAAATGGTGCACTTATAACAAATCTTTGAGTTTTACTTTTAACAACCCTTACCACACTACCCCTGGTATACTTTTGAATTTAAAAACAAAACTAGGTTATATTTAATTATTTGATCGCACTGAGAGGGTAAATATTTTACTTATGCGAGCTAGCGTCATAGAGGGACAACAAAGGCCAGTAAACAAGCAACTGCAAAATGACGCAAGAGCCGGTAAAGGGGCACCTGAAAGTTTTGACCTGCTGTTAATGTCTCAGCCAAATGTAACTAAATGTAGCCTTAAGTAACACGCTCATTTGAGGTTTAATTTCTGGCCGTTGGTTGCCCCACGAGTCCCAGAAATGGGACCAGACTTAACGTTTTGGAAGTAATTAACATTTCACTTGTATACCATTATCATTGATGGTGTTGATGTCTTCAGACTTACATTATATTTCAATCCTGCTTTGGTTCAATTATGTTTGATTTCTGCTGCATTGTGATGTTTTTAGAGGATGCCATTATGCCATCGCTGACTGTAATGTGAACTGAACATTTTTGTGCATGTCCATTTTTTGTAAGTTTGTTTTTATTTTTGTTTGTTCTCATTGGACAGACAACATGCCATGTGTGCTGTGGATCTGGGACATCAGGAGGCTGGGCCTGTGTGCTGTTTTAATACAAGCTAATCCAATCAAATGTAAGTGGAAAAACTTTGGGAGAACTGATTCAGTTACAGGGGGACTTGAACTGATATCACAACATTGTGGATAATCTCTGTGTATGGTCGTTCATCTGGCCAAGTTAAAAGTTGTGGAAAGTTAGATCCTGCTGACCTGATGTAGTTCATACAGCGTTTTAAGTAGTTCACAGAGGTTCTCACAATAATTTTCCCTTTAATAGTTTTATAGAATTTCTATAATTAAGATGGAAGATCTCGAGGTGTGGCTAAAAAATTTTTTTTTTTAAATATATTATGATTGTAACAGCACATTCACAAGGAATATTATAAGTGTTCTTTTAGACCAGGGATCTCCAAACTACGGCGCGGGCCGGCTCTCTCATGTGGCCCGCGGAGACCTTTTGTCAACGGAATAAAAAATTGCGCAAATGTACGTGTATCCTGACAAGATCAGACGCTGCTTACGTAGGCGTTATGTTTTTACCGAATTAAAATAGAGGCGCGCAGTAGTGCGTTATGTTTTCTAACCGATCATTACTTTGCAAAACCTTATTCAATGCTTAGTTTTTCACAGTCAATGAAATGACATGACATAACGTCATTTAGTGGCGGAGCTTTGCATGCCGTGTTGCAGACAAGGGTGAAAACATTGTGACTTAAATATCGAAAAATGCAAGCAAGTTTCACCAATTTTTATTTACAATGGTTGAATTTCTGGACTGCTGTTCATCCTCTCAACTGCTTGTGTTCGTTAAGAGTGTTGTTGAAGACATGAACATAACACAAGCTCTATACACCTCTTAAAGGCCTTCAGATCCAAGCTCGTCTTGTTTTTGGAACAAGTACAGGCCAACAACTTTACGCTCTTTTAGCAGTGGATGGACTTCATGGTAGAAGCAACAGCGGAGTTCCCCACGTTATTTGCATGCGAGATCATCAAAGACTTTCAGCTGCATTTACAGCAGCGGTTTTCTGACTTTGATTTAAATGCAGAAGAAGTGAGACTTTTTCAAAACCCATTTGAAGCAGATGTGGCCAGTTGCCCAGAAGGATTGCAGCTGGAGGTCATTAACTGAATGAAATAATATTAAATAAATAATTAAAAACAACATCCATGTTTTGATTCTTTTTTATTTGGACCTCGAGTGCAGTGATTATTTAAGAAATTTTCTCCGCGGGGTGGGGGTGGGGTGGTGGGGGACTTCAGGTT
>CAXITT010000896.1:25385-55360 GCA_964033795.1 Lymnaea stagnalis | reverse complement strand
CATTTGATCACCCCCCCCCCCCCCACTCTCCCCCGTGTCTTGTCTCACATAATAAATACCATTTTTTGACTAAAAGAGTTTTTTTTTTTTTAAAAGAAGGAAAAAAAAAATGATGTAAGGAAAGGGGAACTTCAGGTACGTTCAACGTTTTGGTACCAGGGGCGTCACAGGTGTTATCGGAGTTTTACTTGAGTACAATGTGATACCACATACGGGTCTCCCAACACCAAATTTGGTATTTTCCTTTCAGAAAAATTAATTTAATCTTTAAATTTTGGGGTTTGGGAGATGCAGTGGTGGGGGGGGAGGAGAGGGGCCAATCCCGAGGGTTGAGACCACCGGAGGATGCTTGCGGTAGGCGTTTCCCTTCTCTTATTAGCACAATATGTGCAAATATATAGTTTGAAAAAGGCGCAGAGAAACTACACTGTGAGGCTAACAGGCACATTGATTGGAAAGTATTCAGAACCACTGTTCTAGATTCTCCAACTCAAGCCGAGAAGGTCATCAACGTTGGGGTTATCTGACCGCTGTGAACCAGACCACGGCTGGCCATCGGGTTGATCACATACAGTAGTGTTGTTGTTTTGGCGAGCGAATACAAATCTATAGCAGCGAACGTTTCTTTCGATAGCCCTCTAAATCATTTGTGCTCTGATATGTGCTTTTTTAGCGTCCGCCTTTTACATGTACACCAGGTGCAAGTCATAACGTCTACCTTTTACATGTACACTAGGTGCAAGTCATAACGTCTACCTTTTACATGTACACCAGGTGCAAGTCATAATGTCTACCTTTTACATGTACACCAGGTGCAAGTCATAACGTATACCTTTTACATGTACACCAGGTGCAAGGAATGAGCCAAGGGGCCACCGCTGGTTTGAGCATTGATCCCCAGGAAGGAGTACGATGGTGTGATGCGGCCCCTCCTGTTCCAGGGGTCAAACCGGGGCTCCAGTACCTGGTCAACCTGGACAAGGTGACGCTAGACGAGTGTAGAGATCACACGAAATGTCAGTAAAGAGTGTAGCATATGTGTTATGTTAAATCTTGTATAGAAAATTAGCTTTATTTAATTCTGATATACTAGCTGTACATCGACAAACAATGGCCGTGGGAATGCGCGAACTTCCCATCTGCTGAAGACTCTTGACAAAACATGCATTCATAAACGAACTATGTAAGAATCCCAATTCCACCCCAACCCCCAACCCCCAGGTTCACAATCGCACACTTTTTTTCACGCGCCTGAACTATGTTAATTTTAAAATGTCCCAACCCCCCCCCCCCCTTGTATACCACATATTTATAAAACCATATTTCAATTGAGACAATTTCCATAAAATAAATAAATAAAAATATTACGCACCAAACTCACTAGCCGTACTTCTATTAACTTCTAAGAATATCAATTAGCGAAGTTATCGTGAATTTTATTAAATTAAATCAGCGTCATCTGGTAGAGTTAGTGACATTGTTTACATAGAAAAGTTTGTATTTTGTGAAAAGATCTGAATTTTTTAATTGTTTTTTTTTTAAATATAAATATTAACTAATGTTATCAAAAGATCGAAAGTTATTTTGACATGGGGCTAGTAAAAATATTTTGCCAACAAATGCTTCAATCAAAATAAGCTATTAAGGAAGGGGTTTGATAAGATTTCAATTAAACTATACTTTTAAAAACAACACAGACGGATACATTGGCAGATGCAAGAGTGTGCATCTTACTTTCGTTTAACGAGGGAGATTTTAACAGTGCAGCCGTGTGTAGAAAAAAAAAATTCCCACGTTTCATCTTAGTTGATAGAGAAAGTCGGCACGTGAAAGACCTCTTGTTATCTTTAAGTCTGCTCCATGTTTCTTGTTATCTTAAAGTCTGCTCAATGTTTCTTGTTATCTTAAGTCTGCTCAACGTTTCTTGTTATCTTTAAGTCTGCTCCATGTTTCTTGTTATCTTTAAGTCTGCTCAATGTTTCTTGTTATCTTTAAGTCTGCTCCATGTTTCTTGTTATCTTTAAGTCTGCTCTATGTTTCTTGTTATCTTAAGTCTGCTCCGTGTTTCTTGTTATTTTAAAAACTGCTCCATGTATCAAGTTATTCTAAGGCCTGCTTCTTATATCTTATTTTTCAGCTATGATAAGAAAATACTTAAAGTATAACGTCCTCTCTCCATCGGGGGAAAAAATTTTCTTTGCAGAAGAAGGTAATTATAAAGGCTGCTTATTTGTCAGCCCTTCACCCCCCCCCCTATTTTTTTTAGTTTTTTTCATTTAGTGCATACGACAGGGACATCGCTATTTCAAGGTTCGCTATTTAGAGGTTTAACTGGGCGAAAACCACTATTTTATTTAGGTGTAGTTTTTTCATGCGCGGAGGCGGCAAATTGAAAGTCCACCCCTGGTGGCGCAATGTCTCGCTACGTCACTGCGTGTGTCTGTGTTCTCCTGCACCAGAAGGAATGTTCAGTGAGAGGCTGTGGGCTTGAATCTGAACAGACGCGCCTGATCTGGTTTAGCCATTCAACATAGCAGACGTTTCTTGGCCCTTGGAAAACCTAAGAAATAGTATTAGTCTCTTTCTTTCACTTTAGTATTCCTTCTGTCCTCTGCGAAACTATGGTGACCCTATGAACTCCCGACCATCTCTCTGAGCTCCCGACTGCCCCTCTGAACAATCGGCTGTCTTTCTGAAGTCTTGACTACCCCTCTGAACAATCGGCTGTCTTTCTGAAGTCTTGCCAACCCCTCTGAACAATCGGCTGTCTTTCTGAAGTCTTGCCTACTCCTCTGAACAATCGGCTGTCTTTCTGAAGTCTTGCCTACCCCTCTGAACAATCGGCTGCCTTTCTGAAGTCTTGCCTATCCCTCTGAGCAATCGGCTGTCTTTCTGAAGTCTTGCCTATCCCTCTGAGCAATCGGCTGTCTTTCTGAAGTCTTGCCTACCCCTCTGAACAATCGGCTGTCTTTCTGAAGTCTTGCCTATCCCTCTGAGCAATCGGCTGTCTTTCTGAAGTGTTTCCTATCCCTCTGAGCAATCGGCTGTCTTTCTGAAGTCTTGCCTATCCCTCTGAACAATCAGCTGTCTTTCTGAAGTCTTGCCTATCCCTCTGAGCAATCGGCTGTCCCCCTTGAACAATCTGCTGTCCTTCTAAAGTCTTGACCGTCCTTCTGAACAATCTGCTGTCCTTCCACAGTCTTGCCTATCCCTCTGAGCAATCGGCTGTCCCCCTCTGAGCAATCGGCTGTCTTTCTGAAGTCTTGCCTATCCCTCTGAACAATCGGCTGTCTTTCTGAAGTGTTGCCTATCCCTCTGAGCAATCGGCTGTCCCCCTTGAACAATCTGCTGTCCTTCTAAAGTCTTGACCGTCCTTCTGAACAACCGGCTGTCCTTCTGGAGTCTTGCCTGTCCCTCTGAGCAATCGGCTGTCCCCCTTGAACAATCTGTTGTCCTTCTGAAGTCTTGACTGTCCTTCTGAACAATCGGCTGTCCCTCTGAACAATCGGCTGTCCCTCTGAAGTTCCCGACTGTCCCTTTGAACAATCGGCTGTACCTCTGAACAATCGGCTGTCCTTCTGAAGTCTTGACTGTCCCTCTGAGCAATCGGCTGTCGCCCTGAACAATCTGCTGTCCCCCTGAAGTTTCCGACTGTCCCTTTGAACAATCGGCTGTCCTGTTGAAGTCTCGATTGTCCCTCTGAACTCCCGGCTGTCCCTCTGAACTCCCGGCTTGGTAACACCGAGTTAGAGAATTGAGTTTTAATACTAACTCTGACTTAAAGCGTTGTACCATAAACTATATGGAAACGTTATGAATGAAATTAGTTAATTTTTGAGAATTTTTGATTTGGCTGATGATTAGAATTGTTGACCAAATAATCAATCCTTTTTAACTGCAGTTAATCCCAATGTTGACAGGAGATCCAAGCGATGCCAACAAAGGGGTCCTCGTTCATCCTGGCTATGTTCAAATCTACAGGGAATTTAAAATTCGGTTCAGTGATCCTCAAGGAATGGTAAGTGTATTCCTAATGAGCAGGAATTATTTTTTTCCCTCTTTACCCCGAATCACGACAATTTTATTTTAAAAAACGTTTATCTCGGCCCAAACGTCAAACGTCATTCTGGCAACCTTTAAAAAAATCAACAACGAAATGACCAGGGGGGGCCCCCCAGCGTGCCAACTACGCAACCATCTAAAGTGCATAACTGAAAGGACCACACAATTTTTAGTTTTCTCAGAGTGTCCGGACTCAGTTAGAATTTGTGTGTGCCAAAATATTAAGAACATTCGCTGTAACTCGCCAAACATCGGCGGCAGCAATGCGTGAACTTCCCATCTTCTAAAGTTACTTGACGAAACATGAACTCAAGTAACGCACATTTAAGAATCCCAATTTTCGCTACACCCCTTCCCTCCATGATACGTCACTGCACACTTTTTATTTCACGCCATGAACTCTATTAATATTCTGAAGTTCCAACCAATTTAAAACCGAATATTTGCTACACCATATTTTTAAAAATGAGACGATTTCATTTCTCGAAAAGAAAAGAAACTATTACGCACCAAACGCAGTTGAGTTATTTTTATAACAAAAATCACGTGGCGTTGTTATCGGGAATTATATTTTGAGCGCTATCCGGAAATGGAAGCAGTCACACCACACGCAAAATATATATAAGAAATGATTAATTCATTATGTATTTCCTATGCTCCAACTGTGAAATTATTTAAGTAGTTTAAATATTTCTAAATTTGATTTTTAATTTATTTTTTTTTAAATTTGATTTTTTCCAACAATTTTATTTTGCGACCATTGTGGAACTTCTTAGCTTTGTATCATGACACAAAAGATAATAATTGATGGACTTCATTCGAGTTGTGAAATGAAATATAATTTCAATGAATTCAAGTTTACCATACCATATCAATCAAGTTCTAGGTAAGAGAACCGTGACGTGACATAAGCGTGGCACCAGATTTAAATGAAGTCACAAGAGATCCAGTCTAGATTTACGTTACTTCACATGAGATTCGATCTAGATCAGTGGTGGCCAACCCCAGGCCCGTGGGTCGAATGCGGTCCGCCAGATTAAATGTTGCGGCTCTTGGATACCTTATTTAGTATTTAAAAAATGAACGTACTCGCTCTGCATTCAATCGTTAAAGAAATAGAAGTTAAAAAGATAAGTGAGAGAAAAGATAAACTGGTATCACACTTGCATCACATTTGCATCATATTATTTATTCAGCATTTCATTATGTACAGTGAGAACAGACAAACACTTCTATACGGCATGGAGAGACTATTTATTTTAATATTTTAATATTATAATTTTGTAATGGCATGTGGCCCACGATGTAATGGCATGTGGCCCACGATGTAATGGCATGTGGCCCACGATGTGATGGTCTGCGGCTTGCGATGTAAAGAAGGGCGTCCCGCGATGTCGTAGCACGTGGCCCGCGATGTAATGGCATGCGGTCCGCGAAAGCAGTACTCACTAAGGTGGTTCTTAAAACAAAAAATTAAATGTGTGCTCAAAGTTTTCTTTTTGTGTGCGGTGGTGGTCATTATCTTGTAGTGCGGTGGTGGTCATTATCTTGTGTGTGCGGTGGTGGTCATTATCTTGTAGTGCGGTGGTGGTCATTATCTTGTGTGTGCGGTGGTGGTCATTATCTTGTAGGGCGGGGGTGGTCATTATCTTGTGTGTGCGGTGGTGGTCATTATCTTGTAGTGCGGTGGTGGTCATTATCTTGTAGTGCGGTGGTGGTCATTATCTTGTAGTGCGGTGGTGGTCATTATCTTGTAGTGCGGTGGTGGTCATTATCTTGTAGTGCGAAGACTGAAATATAACGTTATTGGAGAATGGTCAAGATATCAAACATTCAAATAGAGGTTGGTCAAGATATCAATCATTCAATGGAGGATGGTCAAGATATCAATCATTCAAAGGAGGATGGTCAAGATATCAATCATTCAATGGAGGATGGTCAAGATATCAATCATTCAAAGGAGGATGGTCAAGATAGCAACCATTCAATGGAGGATGGTCAAGATATCAACCATTCAAAGGAGGATGGTCAAGATATCAATCATTCAAAGGAGGATGGTCAAGATATCAACCATTCAATGGAGGATGGTCAAGATATCAATCATTCAAAGGAGGATGGTCAAGATATCAACCATTCAAAGGAGGATGGTCAAGATAGCAACCATTCAATGGAGGATGGTCAAGATATCAATCATTCAATGGAGGATGGTCAAGATATCAACCATTCAATGGAGGATGGTCAAGATATCAATCATTCAATGGAGGATGGTCAAGATAGCAATCATTCAAAGGAGGATGGTCAATATATCAATCATTCAATGGAGGATGGTCAAGATATCAATCATTCAATGGAGGATGGTCAAGATATCAACCATTCAATGGAGGATGGTCAAGATATCAACCATTCAAAGGAGGACGGTCAAGATATCAACCATTCAATGGAGGATGGTCAAGATATCAACCATTCAATGGAGGATGGTCAAGATATCAATCATTCAATGGAGGATGGTCAAGATATCAATCATTCAATGGAGGATGGTCAAGATAGCAACCATTCAATGGAGGATGGTCAATATATCAATCATTCAATGGAGGATGGTCAAGATATCAATCATTCAAAGGAGGATGGTCAAGATATCAATCATTCAATGGAGGATGGTCACGATATCAATCATTCAATGGAGGATGGTCAAGATATCAATCATTAAATGGAGGATGGTCAAGATATCAATCATTCAATGGAGGATGGTCAAGATATCAATCATTCAATGGAGGATGGTCAAGATATCAATCATTCAATTGAGGATGGTCAAGATAGCAATCATTCAATGGAGGACGGTCAAGATATCAATCATTCAAAGGAGGATGGTCAAGATATCAATCATTCAATGGAGGATGGTCAAGATATCAATCATTCAATGGAGGATAGTCAAGATATCAATCATTCAATGGAGGATGGTCAAGATATCAATCATTCAAAGGAGGATGGTCAAGATATCAATCATTCAATGGAGGATGGTCACGATATCAATCATTCAATGGAGGATGGTCAAGATATCAATCATTCAATGGAGGATGGTCAAGATATCAATCATTCAATGGAGGATGGTCAAGATATCAATCATTCAATGGAGGATGGTCAAGATATCAATCATTCAATGGAGGATGGTCAAGATAGCAATCATTCAATGGAGGACGGTCAAGATATCAATCATTCAAAGGAGGATGGTCAAGATATCAATCATTCAATGGAGGATGGTCAAGATATCAATCATTCAAAGGAGGATGGTCAAGATATCAATCATTCAAAGGAGGATGGTCAAGATATCAATCATTCAATGGAGGATGGTCAAGATATTAAACGATTTTTTAAATGAAATTTTGAAACTAACATCTTTCTTCCTTTAGAGCAGACATTATCAGAATTTTTTAATGTTTCTTTTTACGAATAACCTTATAAGTCCCCTAGAAAGAGTCCCGTGAAACATTTTGTGTTGGCCTCCCCTTGTCTAGCTGTCTGTAGAGTGACGTCATAAGATGATGGTCGGTCATTGTTTGTTACACAATCGTATCAAAAATAGTTGTTGTTTTTTTTAAACTCCCAACCTCCAATGTTTCAGGAAGTGATGACCATCTCGAGGGACAGACAAAAGTGTGCCGCAATGAATCCATGCTGTACCTGTATTTCCCCATGTGCCTCCAGCGTAGAGGTCACTTCCGGTGGTGCTTACCTTGGTTCCGTCAGACAAAAGTAGGTCAAGCTTGAAAAGACGAACTATTCTTATCATTAAATTACTTCGTGTGAACTTTCATTCGATTCTTGCAACTGTATTGGGAGTGGCATCGCTGTAAATTAATGTTTGAATCAGTAGCTAGAGTTGCGTAGGCCCTGGTGCGAGATAATTTTAAAAAAAATCTTAATTAATATTTTTAAAATACTTTTATATGCTCGGGCCCCTTTTAGCTTAGGGCCCTGGTGCGGTGGTGCCACCTGCCCTACTGCAACTATCATTTTCTATAATATATGCCAGTCTTTAAACAATAGCCCTACAGACAGTCCTACATCACACCCGTGGCTGTTTATTGATAATATAATGGTCGCCTCTCCCCAGAGAAAAAACAACTTTTTCCCCGAGTTCAACCTTCACTCTTGACGCTTGTTGCGTAACAGTCTTTTTTTCCCATCCGTACTATTGATATAAAACCTGTGGCGTTGGGGGGAAGGGTGGTTCTCAGGAAGTAGTAGGACACACCATAAGCAAGATATCTAACCATATTTATATAAGATAATGGTTCGATTTTATGGTTTACAAATATCCGTTTCTTGTTATCGGCTAGGACTAAAAAGTTAAAAAACCAGTTTGTACGTACTTCCTCATAAACATCATGTAATGGAGTGGTAGCAATTGCATGATTTAAATATGTCGGAGAATAATGGGTTATGGAATTTTAACCTATAGTCTCACAGGAGGCGTATCACTTTAATATGCAATAATAGCATACCAATGCATACCAGAAGATGGTGGCGAACACAGTGGGCGGGGGGGGGGGGGGGGGGGGTGTGAAGGGACGACCCCCCCTCTCCGCGTCGCTCTTTTGAGGTTAATATTCAACATTATATAAATAATGTGTGTGTGTTGGGATGGGGGTGCACATATAAGAGTACGCAAAGGATTAAGTAAACCGCACTGCTACAAGGTTTATTGGGTCGGCATTCATCCTATCTCTGTCACCGTCAGATTTTCGTGCTACATCCACTATGCCATAAGGGATTCCGAGGATGTTGAGAGAGTCCAGGTTGACAAACAGGGTCCTTTTGGAATTATTTATTCATTCACGGTGAGTTGACCAATCTCAGTGACGCAATAGGTTTGTGCTGGTCAGCTGGCCAATCTTAATGACACCATAGGTTTGTGCTGGTCAATATGCCAATCTTAAAGACGCCATAGGTTTGTGCTGGTCAGCTGGCCAATCTTAGTGACGCCATAGGTTTGTACTGGTAAACTGGCCAATCTTAATGACGCCATAGGTGTGTGCTGGTAAACTGGCCAATCTTAATGACGCCATAGGTTTGTGCTGGTAAACTGGCCAATCTTAATGACGCCATAGGTTTGTGCTGGTAAACTGGCCAATATTAATGACGCCATACGTTTGTGCTGGTAAACTGGCCAATCTTAATGACGCCATAGGTTTGTGCTGGTAAACTGGTCAATCTTAATGACGCCATAGGTTTGTGCTGGTAAACTGGTCAATCTTAATGACGCCATAGGTTTGTGCTGGTAAACTGGCCAATCTTAATGACGCCATAGGTTTATGCTGGTAAGCTGGCCACTCTCAATGACACCATAGGATTGTGTAAATTACAGATATGTGTGGCAATAATGGCACTACATTTATGCAAAAAAAAAAAAAAGAAGGTACTACATGACTACAGTATAAAATGTTGGTGATACAGTTTTGCTTTAAAATAATGGTACTAACTTTCTGGACTAAAAAAATGGTACTACATTTATGTACTAAAATAATGGTACTACATTTCAACACTAAAAATTACCACTTTTTTTTATATTAAAAATTGAGTTTTGTTTCTCCACATCAGCTCAAGAACAAAGAGAATGGAAACTTTGGAGAAATTCTCGGAGGCTACAATTTGCATATGAATAAAAACACCTTCGAGATCACGTGTAAGTTGTCTCTTCTCTCTATCTACCTGTCTCTTTTTCTCTCTATCTCGCTGTCTTTCTCCCTCTTTTTTCTCTCTCTCTCCCCCTCTTTGTTTCTCTGTATCTCTGTCTCTGTCTCTCTCTCTCTCTTTGTTTTTCTGTCTCTCTCTCCGTGTCCCTTTGTCCTCTCTGTTTCTGTATCTCTCTCTCTCTCTCTCTCTCTCTCTCTCTCTCTCTCTCTCTCTCTGTCTGTCTGTCTCTCTTTTATCTATATGTATCTATTTATTTATGTATATCATTTCTAAACCTGTCTTGGCCATAATGTTTGCCTATCACTCCATCACACACGACGTACTTGGGTGGTTACATTTGATGGATCTACGAGTTGAAATGCCCGAAAAATGAATGAAACATAACTAATACAAAAGCCTGCCATAACTCCAGTGTCTTGTCTTTCAGTTCCTTCTGGCTCAAGTCCAGAAATCAAAGCCTTGATCATTGCCTCCGTCGTACTGTTTGTAAGTAGTGATGGCCAGGTTGTCAACCCACTAGTTGTATAAATGTTGTGCATTTTACAATTTTACATTTTGCCTATTTAGCATTATCATTATTTTTTAAAAAAATTTTTTTGGGGTTCTGAAGACTTTAAATGAAAGCGATGTGTGACAAGTCCCAATACTTAACACACACACACCTACCCAGTTCCTGTGCATATTTTTGTAGGCTTATTTTTAAGCCTTAAACTTGAAGCACTTCCTTATGAAGAAAAAAATGTAGTCCTATTCTTACATCTCCTGTTATCATTGCGAACAGTTCGTAGTAATGAATATCATTGAATAGTTTGTATTGGTTTTTTATTCACCAGGATTACCGCTACTTCAGAGGGAAACCAACGTGTTAACCAACAAGTTAACCAACAAGTTAACCAACAAGTTAACCAACATGTTAACCAACAAGTTAACCAACAAGTTAACCAACAAGTTAACCAACAAGTTAACCAACAAGTTAACCAACAAGTTAACCAACAAGTTAACCAACAAGTTAACCAACAAGTTAACTAACAAGTTAACCAGCATGGGACACGAAATGTGGACGAAAGAGATAGACGCAAGAACAACGCACGAAATTTGGGATACAGATTTTTAAGAGACAGAGAAAGAAAGAAGTGTGTGTGAGGAGAGAGAGAGAGAGAGAGAGAGAGAGAGAGAGAGAGAGAGAGAGAGAGAGAGAGAGAGAGAGAGAGAGAGAGAGAGAGAGAGAGAGAGAGAGAGAGAGAGAGAGAGAGAGAGAGAGCGAAAGAAAGAAAGATAACAGAAAAAAAATAAGAACAAAAGAAATGGAAGAACGAAAGAAAGAACCAGAGGATGCAAGAAAAGTAAGAATGAAAGAAAGAGAGAAAATGAAAATTAAAGAAAGGAAAAGAAAGAAAGAAAGATATCAGGCAAATGGAAAAAAAGAAAGGAAGAAGGAGGGGGGGAGGGAGGTTCTGGGTCATTGCAGGTGTTCGGATGGTCAGTACATCTATCATTACCAACATTTGGTAAAACGGCGCCCCGGGCCAGCTCTTACTCCCTTGCCTTGATCCCACCGCCCCACCCCCCTTTTTTAAAAAAAAACCTGCATAGAGTGAATTGCTTCCAGATGAAAATAGAAATCTAGTTCACAAATATTTTTTACATCTTATTTTTTTATTCCAATCTGAAGATATCATAATTTTAAATAAATTCTTGCAAATACCTAAGACGTGCTGTTCATTATTATGATACAAGACATGAAAGAGAGAAGACCATTTTGGACATTGATATTGAAACATGGACATTTTCTGATTACTTATGCTTTATGCAGTACACTAAAGTAGCAAAAGTAACAAATATAAAAAAATGCATAAGATTTCGATTTAATAATAATTGATTATGCATTCCATGTGTACATCAGCGATAAAATTACAATTAATACCTTTCCCTATTTTAAAAGTTAAAGAAATATAAATTTTAAATAGATTTCCAATGTTTGACACTTTCAAGAAATAGTTTTTCGCGATTAAAAGGTTGTTCCGTTTTAAAAAAATTTTCGTTAATAAAAAAATTTATATTTGAATTTTTCGTTATAATTTTGTATGTTTTCTCTCACGCACAGTATAAAGGTAAGTAATTTTAAAATATTATGTCTGTAAATATAATGTTTCAAGATTTAAACATTGAATGTAATTATTATTTTTTAAAAATTTGTTAACGCTGGCTCAAAGCCCAACGAATCAATATACACAATATGTGAGTGACAACCAACAGACACGACATGTGAGTGACAACCAACAGACACGACATGTCACATAGTGAAGTAAACTCATGATGCTAACCCCATGAACCTCCACTGTATCTGCTTTCTCTGGTGATACCTCACTCAGGTGACACCTTACTCTGGTGACACCTTGCTAAAGTGACACGCTGCAGTTCAGATGAACGTTTGAAGCAAAAACGACATGTATTACTAAGGAGAACCTAAAGGTAATTTACCACCCCCTCCCCTTATTTCCAAAATGGATTAGCTAAGTTCTAGTGCCAACCGGAGGTAGGACTAGATTTTTCCCCGTCCTTCTTCCTCGAAAAAAAAGCCTTGAAAATAACGCCCCACCATTAGATGAAGTGTCTCCCGGGGCGGACCGGCCCCTCCCTACCCCCTTTATTCGTCTTACCCCCTCCCCTAATAGTTAAGACTATTAGTTTACAATTAAGTTCTAATTAATTAGATTGAAACGAACCTATTCATTTAAAGCGATTTCCAAAACTTAATATAAATCAAAGTCTTACAACTGTGGAACACCAAATGCTCACAGGCATGGTTTAGTTCAACTTTGATATTATATGGACTTACAATCTTGTTTCTAATGGCTATGGAGTTTTGCCTTCCGGTAATAATCTGACGTTACAACTCATCTGATCATACTTATATAATCGATGGTCTGATTGATCGATCAATTTATGAAGTCATTTCTATGGTGGAAGTGGAGCCTCCTCTCCTCGCCTTCAAGTGTTCTCAGGACGGATTCTGTTGGGACATCCCTGTTGTAAGCTGTGGAATGGACATACCAGTTGTACTTTGTGGAATGGACTTCCCAGTTGTACTTTGTGGAATGGACTTCCCAGTTGTACTTTGTGGAATGGACTTCCCAGTTGTACTTTGTGGAATGGACTTCCCAGTTGTACTTTGTGGAATGGACTTCCCAGCGGTGTGCTGCGGAATGGACTTCCCAGCGGTGTGCTGTGGAATGGACTTCCCAGTTGCACTTTGTGGAATGGACTTCCCAGTGGTGTTTAGTGGGTGTAGAGCCCTAGTTACCGACATTCCTATGTGATGCAGACACACGGTTGTGTAGGCAGCTGTGTGGCTCCGGGCGGACTCTTCGGAATCAAGCCTAGGGTATTATCCTCACATTCAGCGGCTAAGGTGTGACGGTCTCTTGCACTCTGCCAACCTGGTTATGAATGAAATGATGTAGGAGAAAGGACGGAGAAACCTCTTCCCCATAAGCTAGCATACCCCTTTCCTATCACGAATTCGGATCGAGGCATTGAATGAGGCATAACATCCAAATGCGTGGACCACATTGTGTGTCGTTACCATTGCCAACATATGCGTGTAATGTATGTACCACATTGTTTGTCGTTACCATTGCCAACATATGCGTGTAATGTATGTACCACATTGTTTCTCATTACCAATGCCAGCGCGAGCATGTTTGGTGAGCGATGAAGTTGGAAAAGAATTCTTTCAATCAAAGTATCACAATTAAATATTATAAAATATACTATCGATACAGACTTTTCAACCGTCTTGGACGATTATCGTGGGATAATCTAACCTCGTTCTATTACTGCACCATTGATTAAATAACAAAATGGCCACCGAGTCCGGGCTGGAGTCTCGTGGCGAAATTTTTAATATTATAACATTTTTGATTGCAACACAATCATGCTTATCAATATCTGCAAATATTGGTCAGAGATTGACATGATTAAGCAATGTAAGATAAAGTCATATCAATGGTATGATAAGTAGAACAATCGGGATCATCGACTTAATACTCTTCCCCGGTAAGTGCCGGCTGATGTTCTCACTTGGGGTAATCACGGGTATGTTGGCGGTGTGTTCACTGGGTGTGAAGAGAATGGAAAGGAATTACCTACCAGTCCAACACATCTTTTATATGCGATTTTTTTTTTATTTTTTTTTTTATTTTGAAATTCGCCTTTAAAACGTTGCATTAGTTTCTTGCTTGCAAACATTCTATGACACAGAGTCTTCCAATAAATTAAACTTTCCTTTTGTCTTCTTATAACTTGATGTCGGCNGGGGGGGGGACTGAGTCGAAGTGGTGACATGGTTGAATGCGTGACGGGAGTTCGGCCAAGGCGTTAACTGAGACGACGAGTTGTTGACACGGTTGAATGCTTTAGTTGAGCTGGACCAAGGATGACACCGCATTAAAAAAGGGAAATAACTCATGCACACAAGAAACGGTGGATGTGGGGTTATTCCAGCAAGGTATGCTCACATCACCAAAGTATGTGACCGTCTATTCTGATGACATCACAGATGGGCAAACATGATGCTGTGATCCAAATCGGTAAATAATTTATGGGTGTTTTTTTCTTCTCTTGGACAGATTGTTATTTTTTTATATGTGTAATGAAACAGTCTAACTGCAGCAGCTGCTCTGTTAACTTCGTGGTCATTGGAGCCTTTTTTGTACATCTGTTATGTTAACTTCGTGTTCAATGGAGCCTTTTTTGTACATTTGTTCTGTTAACTTCGTGTTCAATGGAACCTTTTTGTACATCTGTTCTGTTAACTTCATGTTCAATGGAACCTTTTTGTATAGCTGTTCTGTTAACTTCGTGTTCAATGGAGCCTTTTTTGTACATCTGTTATGTTAACGTCGTGTTCAATGGAGCCTTTTTTGTACATCTATTCTGTTAACTTCGTGTTCAATGGAGCCTTTTTTGTACATCTGTTATGTTAACTTCGTGTTCAGTGGAGCCTTTTTTGTACATCCGTTCTGTTAACTTCGTGTTCAATGGAACCTTTTTGTACATCTGTTCTGTTAACTTCGTGTTCAATGGAGCATTTTTGTACATCTGTTCTGTTAACTTCGTGTTCAATGGAGCCTTTTTGTACATCTGTTCTGTTAACTTCGTGTTCAATGGAACATTTTTTGTACATCTGTTCTGTTAAATTTATGTTCAATTGAGCCTTTTTTTGTACATCTGTTCTGTTAAATTTGTGTTCAATGGAACCTTTTTTGTACATCTGTTCTGTTAACTTCGTGTTCAATGGAACCTTTTTTGTACATCTGTTCTGTTAATTTATGTTCAATGGAACCTTTTTTTGTACATATGTTCTGTTAACTTCGTGTTCAATGGAGCCTTTTTTGTACATCTGTTATGTTAACTTCGTGTTCAATGGAGCCTTTTTGTACATCTGTTCTGTTAGCTTCGTGTTCAATGGAGCCTTTTTTGTACATCTGTTCTGTTAAATTTGTGTTCAATGGAACCTTTTTGTACATCGGTTCTGTTAACTTCGTGTTCAATGGAGTCTTTTTTGTACATCTGTTCTGTTAATTTATGTTCAATGGAGCCTTTTTGTACATCTGTTCTGTTAATTTATGTTCAATGGAGCCTTTTTGTACATCTGTTCAGTTAATTTATGTTCAATGTAGCCTTTTTTGAACATCTGTTCTGTTAATTTATGTTCAATGGAGCCCTTTTTGTACATCTGTTCTGTTAATTTATGTTCAATGGAGCCTTTTTGTACATCGGTTCTGTTAATTTATGTTCAATGGAGCCTTTTTTGTACATCTGTTCTATTAATTTATGTTCAATGGAGCCTTTTTGTACATCTGTTCTGTTAATTTATGTTCAATGGAGCCTTTTTTGTACATCTGTTCTGTTAATTTATGTTCAATGGAGCCTTTTTGTACATCTGTTCTGTTAACTTCGTATTCAATGGAGCCTTTTTGTACATCTGTTCTGTTAACTTCGTGTTCAATGGAGCCTTTTTTGTACATCTGTTCTGTTAACTTCGTGTTCAATGGAACCTTTTTTGTACATCTGTTCTGTTAACTTCGTGTTCAATGGAGCCTTTTTTGTACATCTGTTATGTTAACTTCGTGTTCAATGGAACCTTTTTTGTACATCTGTTCTGTTAACTTCGTGTTCAATGGAACCTTTTTTGTACATCTGTTCTGTTAACTTCGTGTTCAATGGAGCCTTTTTTGTACATCTGTTCTGTTAATTTATGTTCAATGGAACCTTTTTTTGTACATATGTTCTGTTAATTTATGTTCAATGGAACCTTTTTTGTACATCTGTTCTGTTAACTTCGTGTTCAATGGAGCCTTTTTGTACATCTGTTCTGTTAACTTCGTATTCAATGGAGCCTTTTTGTACATCTGTTCTGTTAACTTCGTGTTCAATGGAGCCTTTTTTGTACATCTGTTCTGTTAATTTATGTTCAATGGAACCTTTTTTTGTACATCTGTTATGTTAACTTCGTGTTCAATGGAACCTTTTTTGTACACCTGTTCTGTTAACTTCGTGTTCAATGGAGCCTTTTTGTACATCTGTTCTGTTAACTTCGTGTTCAATGGAACCTTTTTTGTACATCTGTTCTGTTAAATTTATGTTCAATGGAGCCTTTTTTTGTACATCTGTTATGTTAACTTCGTGTTCAATGGAGCCTTTTTTGTACATCTGTTATGTTAACTTCGTGTTCAGTGGAGCCTTTTTTGTACATCTGTTCTGTTAACTTCGTGTTCAATGGAACCTTTTTTGTACATCTGTTCTGTTAACTTCGTGTTCAATGGAGCATTTTTGTACATCTGTTCTGTTAACTTCGTGTTCAATGGAGCCTTTTTGTACATCTGTTCTGTTAACTTCGTGTTCAATGGAACATTTTTTGTACATCTGTTCTGTTAAATTTATGTTCAATTGAGCCTTTTTTTGTACATCTGTTCTGTTAAATTTGTGTTCAATGGAACCTTTTTTGTACATCTGTTCTGTTAACTTCGTGTTCAATGGAACCTTTTTTGTACATCTGTTCTGTTAATTTATGTTCAATGGAACCTTTTTTTGTACATATGTTCTGTTAACTTCGTGTTCAATGGAGCCTTTTTTGTACATCTGTTCTGTTAACTTCGTGTTCAATGGAGCCTTTTTGTATAGCTGTGCTGTTAACTTCGTGTTCAATGGAATCTTTTTGTACATCTGTTATGTTAACTTCGTGTTCAATGGAACCTTTTTGTACATCTGTTCTGTTAACTTCGTGTTCAATGGAACCTTTTTGTATAGCTGTGCTGTTAACTTCGTGTTCAATGGAACCTTTTTGTACATCTGTTCTGTTAACTTCGTCAATGGAACCTTTTTTGTACATCTGTTATGTTAACTTCGTGTTCAATGGAACCTTTTTGTATAGCTGTGCTGTTAACTTCGTGTTCAATGGAACCTTTTTGTACATCTGTTCTGTTAACTTCGTGTTCAATGGAACCTTTTTGTATAGCTGTGCTGTTAACTTCGTGTTCAATGGAGCCTCTGTGTACCGATCTTTCGCCTTTTATTCCCGTGTTTAAGATGAGGAGCAGATGTTATCAGGGATCATTACAAGAAAAATAAAGAATAATCGCTATTCTGTATGACATGGGGTTGTGTCATCTCAGCCTCCATTCATTGATTTATTGTGTCATGCCCGACTTGTGCTTGAGGACATTGCCAGAGAATGCAACTCACCTTTAGCAGCCATTTCTGTGGAGTCTGTCAAGTCTAAGTGAGCAGATTTCCTTCTATCAGCCATTTCTGTGGAGTCTGTCAAGTCTAAGTGAGCAGATTTCCTTCTATTAGCCATTTCTGTGGAGTCTGTCAAGTCTAAGTGAGCAGATTTCCTTCTATTAGCCATTTCTGTGGAGTCTGTCAAGTCTAAGTGAGCAGATTTCCTTCTATCAGCCATTTCTGTGGAGTCTGTCAAGTCTAAGTGAGCAGATTTCCTTCTATTAGCCATTTCTGTGGAGTCTGTCAAGTCTAAGTGAGCAGATTTCCTTCTATCAGCCATTTCTGTGGAGTCTGTCAAGTCTAAGTGAGCAGATTTCCTTATATTAGCCATTTCTGTGAAATCTGTTAAATCTCTATTTCTCTAATTCCTTCTAATTTTCTGTGCCAGATTATTTTTGAGCGCTCCCGCTAAAAAAAAATTATATTCCTACTGGTGCTGTCTTTAGTGCTGTCCCTGGTGCTGTCCGTAGAATGGGATCAGGGAGTCTACAATCTACAGTCATTAAATTGTCATCTCAAGCCACGCGACTGAGCTGTTGTGTTTTTTTTTTTTTGCGCTGGGTGTCACGCTCGACTGGCATCTAAGTTCTTATGTAGAAAACTTCTTTGAGCAAACTTTACTGTTGATACTTGGAAATAACATGGTATGGAAAACAAGAAGACGTCATAATTTATAACATATGATAAGGTTTTTTTAGGTAATGCTTTTATGAACCTAGCACCGATTTCTTTGTCATCTCACCATCTGCCACTCAGACTAAGACACAACATTTAGTAACCGTAGCAAAAGGCATTGTATGTCACACTCTGGCAATGTCCCCCCCCCCCCCCCCCATTTTCATGACTTAGGTTTTCATGGAAATGATCTCTACGGAGCTAGCATTTTAAGCTCGTTTTTTTTTTCCTTTCTCTTTGTTACTTGCTCGCTAGAGGGCTGATGCATAGTTGATGACGTCATATTACTTGCTCGCTAGAAGGCTGATGCATAGTTGAGGACGTCATATTACTTGCTCGCTAGAAGGCTGATGCATAGTTGAGGACGTCAAATAAACAACGATAATATGAAAGGCAGTGGGTCTCAAACTCTCGACCCGCGAGCTATTTGCGGCCCGCAAGACGATATATTTCGGGCCAGGTACCGCACAAAATGGGGGTTAATTAATCTTCAGTGCAATTCTGAACTCAAGGCTCCACCTTCCCTAGGATTTTCAGGTTGTTCAAGGGGATCATGTGACTTTCTGTGAGTACCTATCTGTGTGAAAAGCTCTTTTCCACAGTGCATTTTGACAATTCAAAGTTCAGGGACAAATTTACTGATGAGCGTCTTCAAGCTATACGGAGGGTTTCAGGTGCTTCCTTACTCAAGCCAAATGTTGATCTGCCGCTTAAGAAAAAACGCTGCCAGGTATCTGGAAACAAGGAGTAGGAGTGAGAACCGTTCATGTTTATTTTTTGTTTGTTAGGGTTGTTTTGTGTTTTTTTTTGTTTGTTTGTTATTAATAGAGGTTGAGCACATTGTATCAGTTGTACTTTATTGAATTTTTAATCACTTTTTGTGGAATACTTGATGCGGCCCAGTCTTACTCGGACTCTACTCCCTGCGGCCACCAGATAGTTTGAGTTTGAAACCTTTGATTTCAGGTGAAGATAATATATATTTATATGAGGTAAATGTTATTTCTACAGAAGAAAAAATTCTTATTGTGTTACAACGTACAAGTCCCTTAGCCAAATGTGAAAATCAATTTGACAATTTATTTTTATTTTTTTATATAAAAAAGAAGATGGACATCGTGTATCTTGCCACTCATTAATCAAAAATATAAATACTACATTACTCTAAAAATGCTACATTACTCCAAAAGTGCTACATTTCTCTAAAATTGTTACATTACGCTAAGAGGGCTACATTCCTCTAAGAGTGCTACATTACTCTAAAAGTGCTACATTGCTTTAAAGTGAGAATTTGACGCCACAGTAGCAGAGACTATGAACAAGGTGACCCTTCCGGTTTATCCCAGGTTGTGAAGTTGAACATTATGATCTGACCATTGCTCGGCACATAACTGGACACGCCTGGAACAGCGTTTTAAACAGTTCAATAGGTCATGAGATACATGTTCTAGAAGCTTAACAGTATATGTTCTAAAAGCCTAATATTACATGTTCTAAAATCCTAACAGTATATGTTCTAAATGCCTAACACTATATGTTCTAAAACCCTAATATTATATGTTCTAAAAGCCTAACATTATGTTTTCTAAAAACCTAGCATTTTATGTTCTAAAAACATAACATTATATGTTCTAAAAGCCTAACATTATATGTTTTAAAGGCCTAATATTATGTGTTCTAAAAACCTATCATTATATGTTCTAAAAACCTAACATTATATGTTCTAAAAACCGAACATTATATGTTCTAAAAGCCTTACATTATATATTCTACAAAACTAACATTATATGTTCTAAAGCCTCACATTATATGCTCTAAATACCCAACATTATATGCTAGTTTTAAATACAAATAATTAATGTCGGAATTTGCGCAAATCGGTTATTACGTTTCGGAAATCGATTTTACGCCAAATTTAACATTTGCTTTGTCATTTGTTTAGTGCATCGAGGGGAACTTGGCATCCTTTTTATAAGACGGAAGTGTCATTTATAATTATATATACAATTTTAGAAGTGTCAATGGACCTTTAGTATTTCTATGAACAGTCAATGGACCGCTAATATTACTATTTGGTCGTTAATTATTTTGAAAGTAATTTAAATGTTTTTAGTTAAATAATAATGTTTAAAAAATCGTTGAATTTAAAAGAATTATCTGAGTGTATCTGGTTAATTTTCCTTTAATATTACACAAAAATGATTATCGTTATGTTTAAAGTTATGTGAAAATTAGCAAGCGGTTTCCGGAAATGCCATCATTCTTTAACATCCCCGGTTAAAATCCAAGACGCCACTTCCAACACTTACATTGTTAAGGCATTTATTTCTTGTAAATTCTAAATTACAACAGTGAAAGAAAAAAATGCATAACTTAATTTACAACGTTAGTCCCATTGCAATTTTTAAATTATTTTTTTAAATGAATAAAACAAAACAATGTATATGCCTGTCCTTGTTTACAAAGTTTTTCGTCCGAATAAAAGAAAGGATAAGAATGAGTTTCAACAATCAAAAGTTTGTAAATCAGTGAGTGCCCACCTTTGGGTAGTGGAGTGTCTGTACCCACGTCCATAATGCACCAATAAGTCTTGTCCTCTACTGATCCACCCAGGCCATTGAAGCGCTCGATGGAATAACCCAGTTCTGCTCCGAAGTATGAGCTGCCAAATCTGGGCGATTCAAAGGGGCGTTTAAGAAAGGGAACACAAATAATACATATTACGACAAATGTTGTTGTTGTTTTTTCATTAAAAATCGCCTTCATCTTCAATTTTTTTCCAAGTAAAACCGACTTATTTATTTGTATTAAAACTCTAACAGCATGGTTCTTAATTATCAGACCTTTAAATATTCAACCCCCCCCCCCCCACACACACACACACATCCCCACTCCAAAATTGTTACCGAAATTAAAATGTAAAATCTGTTTAAAAGTTAAGATTAAAACAGAGCTCTAAAAAAAATGTGACAACAATTTTTTTATAAATTGATGGTTTAAATTAGTTGACATTTTCTGTAGTATATCGTTAACTAGTCTACCTCCAAATCTTATCAGCATCAGCAGCCCTCTCTAAGTAATACAGCAATCGTTGACCCTCTCTGTACTGCACTTTGGTGGAAAATTCAAAGTGATTATCCACGGTGAATTGGTTTCTTATAATTATCTCGACAAAGCCATGGCCCTGTCCTGGGCTATCGTTTTGTGGGCAGTCAGCACAAGAAGCCATTCTTTTTGTGCGTGCTAATATCAATAATAAAATCTGATTGGGTTGAGTACATTGAATTGAGTACACAAGATGCTTGGACAGTTCTATGGGTTACTAATTTAATAAATACCAGAAAGTGTGGGGGCGGGGGGGGGGAGGCCTAACGAGTTATGAATACTATATTTATCTATAACAGTGGTTCTTAACCTTTTTGGAGTACTGAACCCCACCAGTTTCATATGCGCATTCACCGAACCATTCTTAATAGGAAAAATAAAATATGATTTTTTTTTTTCTGATTTTTTTTTTCTGATTTTTTTTTTTGATTTTTTTTTTGGCCTCCGCCCCACTCCTTAGACCGACTCACCCAACCCCTGGGGTTCGATCCAACCCAGGTTAAGAACCTACCAGTTTCATTTGCGCATTTATCGAACCATTCTTAATAGGAAAAATAAAATATGATTTTTTTTTTTTCTGATTTTTTTTTTCTGATTTTTTTTTCTGATTTTTTTTTTGGGCCTCCGCCCAACTCCTGAGACTGACTCACCGAACCCCTGGGGTTCGATCGAACCCAGGTTAAGAACCACTGATCTATAAGGACTAAACGTTCTCCGTACCTTTGGCTTCTGTTTACCTGGATGGGAGGTCATGATTTATGTGTTCATGTGGATTAATCAGTTATGTGTACACGTGGATTAATCAGTTATGTGTACATGTGGATTGATCAGTTATGTGTACATGTGGATTGATCGGTAATGTGTACACGTGGATTAATCAGCTATGTGTTTTGTGGATTAATCAGTTATGTGTATTTGTGGATTAATCAGTTATCTGTACTTGTGGATTAATCAGTAATGTGTACTTGGGATTAATCAGTTATGTGTACTTGGGGATTAATTAGTTATGTGTACTTGCGGATTAATAAGTTATTTGTACTTGTGGATCAATCAGTTATGTGTACTTGTGGATTAATCCGTAATGTGTACGTGTGGATTAATCAGTAATGTGTACTTGGGGATTAATCAGTTATGTGTACTTGGGGATTAATAAGTTATGTGTACTTGGGGATTAATTAGGTATGTGTACTTGCGGATTAATAAGTTATTTGTACTTGTGGATCAATCAGTTATGTGTACGTGTGGATTAATCAGTAATGTGTTCTTGGGGATTAATCAGTAATGTGTGCTTGTGGATTTATCAGCTATGTCTACTTGTGCATTAATCAGTTATGTGTACTTGTAGATTAATCTGTTATGTGTACGTGTTGATCAATCATTTATGTGTACTTGTGGATTAATCAGTGATGTGTACTTGGTTTTTTTTTTTACGATGCACGTTTGGTATTTGAACGAATTATTACCTAATTCACCCATGAAAACAGATCCATCGATGACGTATATTATAAATAGGTAATAAATAGATTGCCATATTTATATTTTCAATTCTTTTATATAATAAGTCGAAGAAAGGAGAATGTGCTGACCTTATCAAGCATGCCAAAAAGCCTTACTAAAGACCAAAAATAGAAGCAAATCGATCAATGCTAAGATAAAACGAAACATAAAGGGCTAAATGTATTAGTCATACTTTTGACCCTAGTGCAGAAAGGAAAGTGTGTAAGCAATAAACCAAGCAATGACATTATGTTTTTTTATAGCTCCAGGTGACGTCACGCTACAGCAGTGGCGTAGCGAAGCGAGACATTGGGTTTGCCGCCAAGCCCCACCCCCCGCCCCCCGAAAAACAACGTATTGTGCGTTTGCCATGCGAAACCTGGAAATTATGGGGCTTCCGGGGCCCCAGCCCGGGCACCTACGTGCTCATCGTTAAGTCTACGGGGCTTACGGGGCCCCAGCCCGGGGCTACTAAATGTTCAATCGTTAAGTCTACGGGGCTTACGGGCCCCAGCCCGGGGCTACTAAATGTTCAATCGTTAAGTCTACGGGGCTTACGGGGCCCCAGCCCGGGCTACTAAATGTTCAATCGTTAAGTCTACGGGGCTTACGGGCCCCAGCCCGGGGCTACTAAATGTTCAATCGGGCGCACTCCAACCACTATCTCCTATGACATCTACGTGTTCCTAAGTTGACTGCACCCAGGGCCCCATGCGCCTTAATCCGACAATGCATCATACTAAGGAACAATTCAATTGCAAACACATGATAAATTTCAAAGTTTATGACCGCAGGGGAAGCTAGTAATTTAAGTGTTTAACAGAGTTACTGAACTTATCACAAAATAAACTATACTTACAATTATGTATACAATCACAATGGCCGCATTTAAAGAGACTTTTTTTTTATAAAGTCTAGCTTGCTTAAACGGCGGATTCTCCTCTGTCCTAACTTCTCTTATGACCTAACCTCTCCTGCACCCTAACTTCTCCTATGACCTAACTTCTCCTATGACCTAACCTCTCCTGCACCCTAACTTCTCCTATGACCTAACCTCTCCTATGACCTAACTTCTCCTATGACCTAACCTCTCCTGCACCCTAACTTCTCCTATGACCTAACTTCTCCTATGACCTAACTTCTCCTATGACCTAACCTCTCCTGCAACCTAACTGCTCCTATGACCTTACCTCTCCTGCACCCTAACTTCTCCTATGACCTAACCTCTCCTGCACCCTAACCTCTCCTGCACCCTAACTTCTCCTATGACCTAAACTCTCCTATGACCTAACCTCTCCTGCACCCTAACCTCTCCTGCACCCTAACTTCTCCTATGACCTAACCTCTCCTATGACCTAACCTCTCCTGCACCCTAACCTCTCCTCCTGCACCCTAACTTCTCCTATGACCTAACCTCTCCTATGACCTAACCTCTCCTGCACCCTAACTTCTCCTGAGCCCTAACTTTAAGTGGTATGTCTCGTTAAGAAAAAAAGTTTTAATTTATTTTAACCAATTAACGAAAAAAAAAAACTACTTTTTTACCTTTGATCATAGGCCTGGTGATCATTTCACGCTACTGCGGAGTAACAAATTTATTCGTATTGTGACGCATATCAAAACTGTATAAACAATTTGTTACTGAAATGAAAACGGCCAACTCGACTCGGTACGAAGATCAAAATTATCACCGTGCCACAGAAATCACGAAGTATTTTTTTTTTCAAACCTTATTTGTACGTATGTTAATGGTGAAATTACAGTTTAAATTTTAAAAAAAACTAAATGGTAACAAATGTTAGACATACCCTAATGCAGCGAGACGAGAAGATGAATTTGTGAAAGGGATCACTACGGAAGAAATGATCGTGTATCTGAGGTTAAATGTTTCCTTATCAAAGAACGTATGTGAATACCAGGAAAAAACTACTTCAGTACCTGGAAAAATGCCAGTCACTACAACAGATAAGGACAACATAAAAGAGGCCCTGTTACACGGGTAGGTATCGAACTACTTATAATAATTTAGCTCTGTTTTTAACCCGTTATCTACCAGTGTTCCTTTCCGTAGTACAGCTACATATATGCACATATCTGTCACACCGAAGCAACCACGTGATCCGGGGTACATTCATAGCAGACCTTAGGGTGTGTGTCACAACACTTCATCGAAGGCGGCCATGTACCATGTAGCGTGTGGGCGCCAGGTTGTGCTTTGTGTCATCTGAGGCAGCTTCTGACGTTCCCTACATGCGACGGCGAGTCAGGACATGTTGTGCTAGTTGACCGGGACGGTGAGATTGACGCAATGGAAGTCAACTATCTTCATATCTGTATTGCTCACTTGTATTCTAATCAAACTTGCATAGACATTATGTTGCGACATTTCCCATTGTTCTGTGAATAGGACATTGGGATGATGTCATGCATATAGTGCCCATATATAAAGTGCACCTTATTAATATTTTTTTTGCGAAGTGAGACATGCCAAGAAGTGCATCACCCTGGAAGAGGTGTCACAGCTTCTGGAAGAGTGCGAGGAAGAATAATCGGAAGCTACTTTCTGTGTTCTGCCGCTAAATACCACTACATTGTCAGACAAAGACGAAGGGGGTGAGAACGTTACCAATGCAGGAAATGTAATTGTTGCTGATGTTCCTAGAGAGCTAGAAGTCGAAATAGATGGAGAAGAAATGAAAGACGACACATTGTTTGAAAATGAGGGGGATGATGATGAACCGGAAGAGAATCAACCATCAACACGTTCTGACGAAACGGCCTAGGAAGAAGAAACGCCCTTGTCCTGCGCCATCCTGGATATAGCAGAAGAATCCAGTCTTCCCAAAGAAATCTGCTCTGAATGGACATGACGCCGATTAGATGACCGTGAACTATTATGGGAGAAATAGCCTGAAACAATTTACAAAGTGAAAGCCCATCAGATTTGGGTATAAATATTGGGCCAAATGCTCCAGCGAAGGATACTGTTACACCTTCTCATTGTATTTTGGAAAGGAAACAAATGCAGCAGATGTCCGACGTGGTTCCCGTGTTGTCTTGAATGCTGTACAACATATTACTGATCCAAGAAGCTATGCTCTGCATTTTGATAACTTCTTTACAAACGTGGTTCTGCTCTCTCTACAGACAGATACAGGATTTCAAGCAACCGCTACCATTAGAGAAAACAGAATAAATAGGACATGTCCAACGAAATCATCAAAAGAGATGAAGAAATCAGATCATGGTGCCAGCGAGTATGTTTACGAAAGAACGTCAGAGGCACTTCTCGTGCGTTGGCACGACAATAATATTGTAACAGTTGCCATTAATCACGACTCTCTCTTACCGCTTCATAGTGTCAAGCGATGTGTAAAAGACCAGAAGGATAAAAGCACGGTGAAAATGCCCAACTTGATATCTAATTACAATGGGTACATGGGTGGTGTTGACCATCATGACTGGCATGTTTAAAAATACTGTGTTTCCAAACGCTGAAAGAAATGGCACTGACCCCTGTTTATTCGAAGCATTGACACGGCAGTAGTGAACGCATGGATTCTGCACAAAAGTATCCTTGGTGGAAATGTCATATCACTGAAGGATTTCATACGAGCAATTGCCACAGTTCATTTGAAGATCACTATACAACGCAAATATGCAGGAAGACCCAGGGCGCCTAGTCTGCTATCAGGAGCTGACATGCTTCGACAAGATGGCCTTGGACATTTTTCAATGAAAATGTATAAATAACGTCGCTGTCAGCGTAAAGGATGCAAAAAATGAAGCCCAAAACACATTGCAGCCAGTGCAACACAACACTTTGACGTACTTGCTTTCATAATACGTCGTGTTGGCATTTGACTATGATTCCTCTTATGTTAGGTCCTATCTTGTAAGGTCACAGTTGTGGAATGCCCCCCCCCCACGCGGCCCTTCGATTAACTTAAAAGAAAAAAGGATTATAATTATGGCATTTGTTGCAGATTTTTATCGTATTTGAAAAATAATTAGATAAGTATTTTTTACACATGTTTTGAACAGGTTATTAAATTTGATCTAGAATGTTCAAGAAAGTTCTAAATTGCTCCAAAGGGATACATAGTGGGATCTAAGGGAATATTGAAATGTTAGTTCGTTCTAGTTATTTATATCCTGTCCCGGAGTTTACTGTTCTCTCAGTGACACGGAGTAATTTTTTTTGATTGGGATAGAAACAAAGGGGTCGGGATCCCATCATAATCTTTATCCCAAAGGGATCAGGATCCCACCAGAAAACGGGATCTCACTGGAATCGGGATCCTAACCCTTGAATGGTTCCACCGGAATCGGGATCACGCCGGGAAAGGGGACTGCGCCGAGATCAGTGTCAGTATGAGATCGGCGTCAAAATGGGATCGGGGGTCCCACCAGGATGGGGTCCTAATGTAATCCCGGGCCACGCCGGGTATATAGGCTAGTATCATATATATATATAAGTGAATGTTTGTGGCCGGCGGGCGGGCAGTGTTTGTTCCACATACGTTTGTACATGGATTGATGGATCCTAACCAAACTTGGCATATATATCCATCATGATCCAGAATGAACTCTTAAGTGGTTATGAACTTTTTATAACATTTCGTTTGGGGCCGGGGACCCTGAATTCATTTTTTCCCCTTATATGAGCTATATAAATAAAATGACCAACAAATACTCCTCCATGAATAGATGGATCTTGTCCAAACTTTGTACACATACACCTCCATACTAAAATACCGAAGGGTACTGAACTCATAATATCCATTTCTCTGGGGCCGGGGGCCCCAGTTCATTTGTCCTTATGAAAGCTATATGAATATCAATAGGCTTAGACAACGGTATAGGTTCAATGTGAATTTATGGATCCAAAAAATAATTACTTAGAAAATTATTGTTTACACGTTTCGAGGAAGTTATTAAATTTAATCTAGAATGTTCCAGAAATTTCTATATAGGTCTACGGGTATTTTTAAAGGGATATAAAATATTGTAGTAACTTTAATGAGATCCAGCAGTAAATTGAATCCAAGGGTAATGCGATCCAATCGGGTAAAGCATCAACCCGGGATCGGGATCCTATCAGGAAATTGGATAATATCAGAGAAGAGGATCCCACTGTGAAACGGGATACTAGAGGGATCGGCATGCTATCGGAAAACTCAAACCTATCGAGTTCGGTACCCCACTGGTATCGGGATCCGACCGCTATCAGGATCCCAATAGTATCGGGATCCCACACTATTTTAAAATCGTTCAAAATATTTCCAAGTATTTCATTATGGTTTAAAGTCTTTCTGAATATTTTGAAATGGCTCAAAATCATTCAAAATATTTTAAGTGGTTCAAAATCTTTTTAATATTTCCAAATAGTTCAAAATCTTTCCGAATATTTCCAAATGGTTCAAAATCTATCAAACATTTCCAAATGGTTCAAAATCTTTCCAAGAATGTTTAAATGGTTCAAAATCTTTCCAAGAATGTTTAAATGGTTCAAAATGTTTCCAAATATTTCCAAATGGTTCATAATTGTTCAAAATGTTTCCAAATGGTCCAAATTTATTTCAAATATCTCCAAATCGTTCAAAATCATTCAAAAAATTTCCAAATAGTTTAAATTTTTTCCAAATATTTCCAAATGATTCAAAATATTTCAAAGTATTTCCAAATGGTTCAAAATGGTTCAACATATTTCCAAATATTTCCAAATGGTTCACAATCGTTTCAAATATTTCAAAAAGATTCAAAATGTTTCCAAATATTTACAAATGGTTCAAAATGTATCAAACATACTTTAAAATCTTTCAAAATCTTTCCAAGTATTTCAAAATGGTTTAGAATCTTTATGGATAATTCGAAATTGTTCAAAATCATTCAAAATAATTTCAAATGGTTCAAAATTTTTCGAAATATTTCCAAATTATTCAAAATCTTTCCAGGTATTTCCAAATGGTTCAAAATATTTCAAAGCGTTTCCAAATGGTTTAAAATATTTCAAAATATTTCAAAATATATCCAAATGGATAAAAATATGTAAAAAAATTTCCAAATGGTTCCAAATCTTTAAAAATATTTCCAATTTGTTCAAAATCTTTCAACAGATTACAAAATGGCTCAAAATCTTCCCAAACATTTCAAAATATTTCAAAATCTTTCCAAATATTTCAAAATGGTTCAAAATAGTTCAATATATTACAAAATATTTCAAAATATTTCAAAGTATTTCCAAACGGTTAAAATCTTTCAAAATATTTCCAGATAGTCCAAATTTACTTCAAATATCTCCAAATCGTTCAATTAAAATTATTTCCAAATGGTTCCAAATCTTTCAACAGATTACAAAATGGTTCAAAATCTTCCCAAATATTTCAAAATGGTTCAAATGGTTTAAAATCTTTCCAAATATTTCAAAATGGTTCAAAATAGTTCAAAATATTACCAAATATCTCAAAATATTTCAAAGTATTTCCAAAGGGTTCAAAATATTTTAAAAGATTTCCAAATAGTTAAAAATGTATCAAAATCTTTACAAATAATTCCAAATGGTTCTAAATCTTTCCAAATATTACCAAATGGTTTAAAATCTTTCCAAGAATTTCCAAATGGTTCAAAATCTATTAAAGTATTTCAAAATGGTTCAAATTTGTTTCAAAAATCTCAAAATCATTTAAAATATTTCCAAAAAGTTCAAAATATTTCCAAATATTTCCAAAGGGTTCAAAATATTTCCAAATAGTTCCAAAAGAATCAAAATATTTCCAAATATTTCCAAGTATTTCCAAACATTCAAAATCTTTCAAAGTATTTCCAGATGGTCCTAATTTGTTTCAAATATCTCCAAATCGTTCAAAATATTTAAAAATATTTCCAAATGGTTACAAATCTTTCAAAATATTTCCAAATGGTTCAAAATTGTCCCAAACTGTGGTGATCTGACTTATGACTTATTAGAGAGGAGGGTCTCTCGTATGAGATCTCCTCTTGGCACTCTGTCTAGGGATATGTTATTTAAGCCGAATAACCACACGGACATAACACCTATCTATATACATATAGTATAGACTGAAACGAAGTCCTAGTTAAAGGTGAAATTAACTACAAATATTTATTACACAATAATATTTACAACTTCCTAC
>CAXITT010000896.1:10625-23687 GCA_964033795.1 Lymnaea stagnalis | reverse complement strand
GGGGGGGGGGGAAGATTCATCGGGATTTAAACAAAAATAAACTCTACGCGCCCATTTAGGCGTAGGCATGAACGCCATGTAACCATGGACGTTGGTTTCAGTGGGTGGGCAGCAGGGACGTGCTGGCCCATGGAAACCCAAGACGAACGGTGTAGTAAGAAAGGCCCGGAGCCCCCCCCCCCCTCTCCCGCACACAGGAGATAGTAATAACTGTAGGTAAGCCATGCCTACGGGTAACGAGGGAGGCTAGTAGAAATCTGTACAGTTTAACTTTGTTGTACTGAATACCGTTGTCAGGCAGTTGTTCAAGTAGCTTGATTTTTGTTGTTGACACTGGTGAGGTAGCAATAAAGTTTTAAACATTAAACATTATTTATGATCATTGTTTATTTAAACTTTCAGTCTGTCACAGTTATTCAACTTCAAAATGTTATGTTTCCATTCCAATAAAACAATGCTAGGATTACTCGTACACAACAACGGACTGATCATTTATATTTTATCATTACTAAACGCCGGCTACGCTGTCAGCAATTTTGTGCAATTGCCATTCGCCAGGTCCGGGGCAGACAATGCTGATCTACTGTCTATTAGTCTACTCTAATATTTATTATCTAATAGTGTACTTTAGATATTGTTATGAGCATGACTTGGAGCTTTGCCAAAGTTAATAATGGTATTATAATGAGCTGAGATAAAGAAGTTGTTTCGTAAATTATCGCCTGCTGTCGTGGCTGGCCTAGCTATGCACTGCACAGCGCAGCTCTCAAGAAGTCTGTAAGGCTTGCACCTTAGGCAAAGTAAGTTTGGTGAGTTGGAAAGTTAGTTAGGAAATTTTTGAAAGACGATTTTATTGTATTATTGAAAAGTCAAACTAAGAGTTGAATAATGCAGGAATCAACTAATGGTAGCGATGTGTTTAAGTTTGAAAAACGTGCAAATAAATAATTAGTTGACGTTTGTAAATGTTGCGAAATATCATTTGAATGTAAACATTATATTTTCATTTTATTGCCTGTTGCTTGCTGTCGTTGTTCTACAAGAAATCTGAAAACAAACATTCGTTATTTTTATTTTTTCGGGCATTTCCATACAGAAACGTCCGTATCTTCTGCAGCATTCCAGGTTTGTTATCTGTTCCATATATATTGACTGCCTGAACAGAAGAACGACCACAGTACTTCATTACCAGGTTGGATGCATGTGCTCCACAATAGACACCAATCGACATTGATGCATATTCTTTCATAAGTGTCACAACACCCTTTGTTTTGCCCTGCATGTTCGAAGTGCCATCAAAAGACATACCAACACGTTTCTCCAGATTGATATTTCAACTGTCAAATGCTGACTTGATACTTTTGTGTATTTCTTCGCCAGTTGTTGTTTCACATTCGACCAGACTGAGTAACCTTTCACATGCTTCAACTTCTGTAGAATCCGACTTGACATAGCGAACGACAACATCCTCTTGTTCACATAGAGTTATGTCTGTTGTTCCATCGACAGCTACACTGAAAAACAACGCTGTATCAATTTCTTGCTTTATTTTGTCTCTGACCAAACCCGCCATCACTGCTGTCAATTTATCTTGAGTGTTATTTGACACAAACGCCAGACGCGACCCACGACCTTTTTTATCACAACTGCTCTGTTTAACTTCAGATAATTTCTTTGCCAGTAGGATATCATACTGAGCTAAGATGTTCGGTAAATTTAGAAAATTACCAGCGCCTTGTTGGTAGCAGATTTTGCCGTTCTGTTGTGGAATTCACTTTCATCACTTCCACGTCGAGGTATTGTTTCTGCTGTTAGGTAACGCAGAACATCAATAATTTTGTGTCGTCTTTTTTCCCAAAAACAAGGCATGTGTTGCAAAATGGTTTGTCCATATACGGCGAATAAGTTAGCCAGGATCGCTTTTGGCTGACAATTACGTTACCAACCTTTCTTTCTTCGATGAAATACTTTACAATTTTGGCTGATGAGTGAGCCTGAGGTAAGTTTGGTTGATACGGACCAAGCAAACTGAATCTTTTCTTTTCTTGGATTGATGGATTTTCAATTTTTTTAACAGACCACTCGGTCGTTTTCTGCTATTTCTGCAGCTGTACTGTCACTGACCACGGCCTTTGCCTGATTAGGTTCAGTTTCCTGAATTGACTGCTCATGTCCAGCACTAGACTCTTCACATTCACAAGTATCATAAAAAATTGGTTTGCTTACTTCATGATGACTCTCTTTATCTTCACAGTTCAAGTTATTATCCTCTACAATTTCTGACTCATCCTCCAGTTCCACAGTGTCTTTAGTGACTGTCACTATTGTCTGGTCGCGTGTACTTAGAAAACGATAATTTCAGCTGTTTTGGATCGCTGCTTGTCAATGTTAATTCAGTCCCTCTTTTAGCAATCTTCTTGTCGTTTCCAGATTTCTGCTTCGATGACTTCATACTAAATAGCTTTATTCTGTCGTACTATCGTTTGACAAAATTGACTGGTAAACGTTTAAATGTGCATAAAACTTACTGTATGCAAACTTTACCGACTACGATAGGCCGACAGTCAGCAATTGAGCGATAAATGAAAATACGACCACTACGGAAGCGGTCAAGCGGAAGTTACCATCAACCGAGAATATGGAAAGCCAGTGATGCCAATATGATGAGAATGCGAAGTCGTCGAAGACCGATTCAAGAATTGCATAATAATTTGATTATGAAATTTAAATTTGATTTACCCAAAAAGGCCCATGACGAATGCTCCTCGCGTCGTCGTGGGCCAGCACGTCCCTGGTGGGCAGAATGCTAGACTATTTTTATAGACCGAAGCATCTTGGCCATGACAAGCACGTCCTAAGTGTAACTTGATCGAGTCACAATGCAAATTTATTTTTTTTTAATGTTGACCCAACTTGCACAATGGATCAGATTACTTAAGTGCAGGCATTCACAACACAAATTGTAAGGTGGGCCGTAATACTTTATGAAAAACTTCTGCGGGCCGAAAGAAAATAGGACAGGGGGTGCTGTGAGCTGACGATACTGTGAGCTGATGGTACTGTGAGCTGACGGTAATATGAGCTGACGGTACTGTGAGCTGACGGTACTGTGAGTTGTTGGTACTGTGAGCTAACACGTATGATTACGCTCTACTTTGAATGGTTAAAGGACAATTGGTTGCGTGCATCGCGTGATATATAGAAATAACATTGTGTTGTTGACAAATACAATCGGAAAAGTTGTTAACGACCATTTAAGTATTCATCTTACCAGCTTTGAGTGAGCTGCTATCTCAAGGTTGAGCATGTGGAGATTAGTCGTATACCGTAGACACAAGGTTGAGTCGTATAGCGTAGTGGGACTGGAATGGACTGAGTTGAAAAACGTCTCCTAACTTACCGTGGGTGCTGAACACAAGAACTGAGACCTCTTGTTACATTTGTAAAGGGGTAGGGGCGGGGCAGTGGGGTGCAAACAGCAAAGTGACATACGTAAACAGCAAAGTGACATACGTAAACAGCAATGTGACATACGTAAAGCAAAGTGACTTACGCAAACAGCAAAGTGATATATGCAAACAGTAAAGTGACATATGCAAACAGCAAAGTGACATATGCAAACAGCAAAGTGACATACGTAAACAGCAAAGTGTAACATACGTAAACAGCAAACAGCAAAGTAACATACGTAAAGCAAAGTGACATACGTAAACAGCAAAGTGACATATGCAAACAGCAAAGTGACATATGTAAACAGCAAAGTGACATATGTAAACTGCAAAGTGACATAAGTAAACAGCAAAGTGACATAAGTAATCAGCAAAGTAACCTAAGTAAACAGCAAAGTGACATAAGTAACCAGCAAAGTGAAATAAGTAAACAGCAAAGTGACATAAGTAAACAGCAAAGTGACATATGTAAACAGCAAAGTGACATATGTAAACAGGGGACAGCAAGGATTTCACAAGCATTTTAGCAGGGATTAAGCAAATACTGTTTATTTTTAACATCAAAATTCCAAGTTATTGCAACACCGATGCTTTTTGTGTGTTAATGTTAATCTTTTTTTAGCCCGCCAAAATGCGAGTTTAATCCTTGCTGACCTCTATGTAAATATGTCACTTTACTGATATCTCTTCCCCCATTTTAGCTCTACCGTACCACGCCCGCTTTGCCATAAGAAATAAACATCTAGAACATACTGTCTAGACATATGGTCTAGAACGTACTGTCTAGAACATACTGTCTAGAACGTACTGTCTAGAACATACTGGTTTTCTTCGTGTTATGGTGACATATTTTTTCGGCTTGGGTTTCACAATCACTTGCGTCACAAAAATTTGGAAGGAGCGCGTGTGGGGGGGGGGGGGGGCTTTTGGCTTTTTTGGGCCCTTCCTAAAAGTTCTTGGAAAAAGAAATTTAAATATTTTTTGGAGAAGATATTTGTAAAGTTTTTTTTTTTTTTTTTTTTTTTTTGACTTTTTGGAGCCTTCCTAAAAGATTCTGGAAAAAGAAAATTCAATGATATTTGAGAGAAGTAATTTGAAAAGTTTTTTTTTTTTTTTACTTTATTTACCAAAGAGCTCATTTCGACATACTTCATTGCGCCCTCGTGATCACGTTGCAGTGAACTACCAGGCATTGTCCACCATTAAGTCGGCCAGGTACGGGATGTTATTGATTCCCAAGGCGCAGTCGATCCATTGGTGATTTATTCCTTGTTGAAGCCTGACTATATAAATATTTTCTTTTTCACCAGGCCCGCGTGTGACGTGGTCACAACTCACTAGGCTCAGGATTAACGTCTGTTCCATCTTGTTAAGTCGACCAGGTAGACTTTGTCCGCGATGTCAAATAAAATAGGTGAGTACGTCTAAATAGCTACCGATATAACATGTTGTGGGTAGGTAAGCAGGATTTTGAGAGATTGAAGCCAGCTTGGCGTAGGTTGAATATTTGTAATTAAGTTGGATATTTGTAAGCCACATACAAAAATTAAGAATCAGAATGATGTTATCCCTATCAGTCTTTTTAATGAGACAACAGCAAAATGATTGCTGAAATGTAAACTTTTAATGAGAGAACAGCCAAATGAATGCTGAAATGTAAACTTTCAAATAAAAACAAAAGATTGCACTGCAACCTGGTTAGCGCCTAAATTATGTCGAACGGGTGATTTCTCCTGTGTGAGTCACTAGTTATCGTGAAATTTAATGAAATTTAATGAATGCGAGAGAGAGGGAGAGAGAGAGAGAGAGAGATGAATGGATATATATAGAGAGAAAGAATGATGGCGAGAGAGTTTTATATATAGAAAGTCGGATAGAGAGAGACGATGGAGAGAGAGAGATATATAAGATAGAGAGAGAGAGAGACGACAGAGAGAGAAGAGAGACAGACGGATATAGAGTAAGGCATATCGAGAGAAAGAAGGATGAATAGAGAGAGAGGTTGATACAAAGATAGTAGGATAGAGAGAGACGGATAGAGAGAGGGGGTAGAGAGATAGAGACGGATAGAGAAGGAGAGACGGTTAGAAAATGAGAGAGAGAGAGAGAGAGAGAGACGAATGGAGAGAGAGGCAGATAGAGAAAGAGACGGATAAAGATACGGATAAAGAGAGAGACGGATAGAATGACGGATAGAGAGAGATATGGATAGAGAGAGGGATGGAGAGACAGAGGCGGAGAGGGAGCGAGAGACGTTTAGAGAGAGATGGAGATAAAGAGAGACAGCTAGAGAGAGAGAGACGGATAAAGAGATAGACGGAGAGAAAGAGAGAGAGAGAAAGCCGGGTAGAGAGAGACTAGAGACGGATAGATAGAGCAGAGAGACATAAACAAAGGGAATTCTTTAGTATTTTATCCTTGCTTAATTCCAAAGAACCAGTCACCCAGCAACCTGGTCCGGTCGACCCACCGCCGCTGTACTCCGAAGTGGCCGGTGGCAGCTACGGACAACCTCCAAATTACGCCATGCCGGCTCAGAGCTATGGTCAAGGACAGGTGCCGGTAATTATTGATGGGCGAATGGGGAAAAAGTGGGTAAGGCGGGAATTCCCCTAATTTTTAACCTCTGGCCCAGCGGTTCTAAACCTGGGGGTCGCGATCCCTTTGTGGATCGAACGATTCTTTCTCAGGGGTTACCTACGACCATCGAAAAACACACATACTTTACAGTTATGAAGTAACATTGATTATAATTTTGTGTTTGAGGGTCGCCCCAACATGGGGAACTGTATTAAAGAGTCACGGCATTAGGAAGGTTGAGAAACACTGCTCTAGACTGATATAATTACGGGGACACAGCATATAAAGCCCATCAACACCGCTAACGTGGAGTAGCTAGTGTTTGACGCACCCGGGGCAGTCATCAACTTTGCCACCCCTATCTCACGACAACGACAGGCGCATACAGGAGACACATCAAGCATAAGCCGTAGAGAATGTATGATCATCATCATCATCATCAGTGGCGCTGCATTCCATGCAGGGCCCTGGCCTGCTCCACCGCATCCTCTCTATTCAGATCGATCCATGGCTTTCTACAATGAAGTGGACCACAATGCCGCACCCCCCCCCCAAAAAAAAACAACAAACAACAACACTGGTGTAGGAAGGAATGCAATCTTGGCAGAGGTGGTCCCTCCCCTGGATGGGATTTTATCCTATGTATTTTTCGGTTGTGGCATCTTTGGCTAACTATTGGGGGGAGGGGGGGGGGGTTGGGAGGGGTCATCAAAAAATCTTGGCCCACCTCGGGTGACCCTAACCCTAACGACGCCACCGCCCCAAAAGAGTTCGTTCCAAACTTCTTAGTTTGACCTAGTTAGGTTGAAGGGGATAGCACTAAACATTGAGTTTAATTCTATTTAATATGCAGAGTCCCCAAGGCCTCTGAGAATTATTTTAATTTCATAATCTAGAGAATTTTTCTACACTGAAGCAACAATGTTTCATCTGATCGTTAATTAATATAAGAATTAAAATTATCCCAAATGTAAATTTTTTTTTTTATTTTACTATGTTTCACATAGCGTTGACCACCTCCGGGTTAATGTGTTGTATTTTTAATCTTGAAAATCCCGAATCGACTCAATCAAGAGTTCCTGTTGTGTGATTTTTGCATTTACATTGTGTGCTCTTTAGGGCCCCCTGGGTATGCAACCAGGGATGGACATGGGACAGATGGCTGCTCAAGCTAAGGAGCTGTACAACAACATGTTCGCACAGATGAACGGAGAGCCCCAGGCAGAGGTCAAGTGGGCGCAGCCCGTCCCACCCGTAACAGGTGTCTTACCTGGTTTCCAGTACCTGGTCGGGGTGAATAAAATCGTGCTGGATGAGCACAAGGACTATATGAACGGTGAGAAATGTTACTTGGTTAGATCGTCGATAATTCGAACTGCGATTATCCGAAACTTCGGTTCTCCGAACGGCGCCTGCCGTGTTAAAATTTGAATTGCATGGACAGATAAAGAACATACACTGAAAAACATCCACGGCCCGCCTAGAAGAACCGGCTCAGTCTAGATCAGTGGTCGGCAAATCGCGGCTCGCGAGCCGCATGCGGCTCTTTAGCCACCTGAGTGCGGCTCGGGCAGCCTGCCACAAATCTGGTCTGACTCCGAAAAACATGGTTCTTGACAGGTTCTTGAAAAGAAATTTGGCTCTCAAATTTTTTTAAAAATCGTCCTGCTGTTGATTTTTGGCTCTTTTGACTAACGAGTTTGCTGACCACTGGTCTATATAGTAACTTTAAAGCATTGACCAGATTGGGATAGTGTGATCTGTTAATTTGTTAATAAATATTCATCGCAGAGTACACGCCTGCAATGACAAATTGCCAAAGGATTTTATTCTAAGCGACAGTCATCTATTTTTAGAAAAACGACTTATTTGATGAAAGAAAGCTCCTTTAAACCGTTGATGCTTTTTGTACATAATACTCTGTACTATAAAGCACCATAGTGTACATAATAAAATGTACCATAAAGCACCATACCTGTATGAGGTAATAATATTATATGTGTTCACTTATTTAACGAAAACTTTCCGTTGGAACGGTTTGGTTATCCGTGTATAATGTGGTATCCGAAATAACCTTGGTCCCAATGGGTTCGGATAATCAACGCTCTACTGTTATACTAATAACTAATCCATACTTGGGTGGGGGGGGGATAGAGCTTAATTACTCTTTACGGTGCCGGCAACAACCTGGAAACCTTGATAACGGACTCCGTCTGTGGGGCTGTGCCGAGGAACGTGTCTGTCACATAAGACACATTCTGTCACTCTGGCATCTCCCAACGTCACGCTTGGGGCATTCGGTCCTCAAATGTTCCCACTGACACTGTGACCCGATAGTTAGGGTCCCTGTCACTATCTAAAGCAGTTACTTAAATTGACACGCGGAGCTATGGGGTCTAAATATATGTACATTTTATGGGCCCTTAACAGGGCGTAGTGGTGGGTGGGGGGGGGTGTCCGTCCCGAGTGGCACTTAATATGGAGTGGCGGCACTTTCGGCCAACTTCAGGGGCTGGGAAAGGGGGGGGGGGGTTGGGGGGGGGGGGGGGAAAAAAAATTTTTCCCCCCCCCCCCCCCCCCCGGGCTTCCAATAATCGCTCTGCTAAGCCATCGGCCCATAATCTTTCAAAGATACCAAAATTTCCAAACAACTCATTAAATGTGGAAAGGCGTAACTAAATTTTTTCTAATGCTTAAAATGAATATAAAGAAAGAAATATGAAAAACGTATGTTATACAATTCCAACTACGTCATCACAAAGTGTTTACATGAACTTACGTCGAACGTGGAAATAGTTTACAGCCTCAACATAATTTGGTAGCTAAGTTGTGTACTTAGTTCTCTTATGTTTCCCCCTTATCGTGATATCGGTGCTGGTACGCCCTAATTTCGAAATACGTCTTTGTAACAAGGAGACCGAATTTCTGTTGCGAAATTAACATGAAAAAAATATATTTTAAGTGCGTATGTTTAACAATACACCAATTGTCATGCGGGGTCAAAAAACGATTTTAAATGACATAATATACTAATTATTCAGGGTATGGGATCTTGCTAAAACGCGAATGATACTATTATATATGGATTCATTGCCGATTTATTCAAAATGTTTGTTCAATATTCATTAGTCTCCATTACCCCTCTTTTTGAAACGTATCATCTGATGATTAAAAGACGCCTGCTGTAAACTGAGAACCACTACTAAGGTAGATTTTTTTTTTTAAAATCATATCGTTTGATATACTTCATAATTTCTTGCTCGCCTTCCTTCTTCATTCAGTCATGAGCATGCTGGGAAACTTCAACAAATACCGAGTGATCAGCGAACAGGGAGAGCAGCTCTATGTGGCCGAGGAAGGTGGGTTGAAAGACATTTAGACACACATTTTAAGTTATTTAACAGGCCCAGTTATTCACGTATTTTTGTTTATATTTTTTTTTTAAATTCAGGGAAAATTTTGTCTTTCTCAATAATAAAAAGGGGGTTTTATGAGTTTACGGGAGAATTTTGTTTGTTTGTTGGTCTTGGGTGGTAACATGGGCGCCCGCAGAAAACTTTCTAGGGGGGGGGGCAAAAAAATTTTAGTAATGTTTCAATATAGTTTTAATTTACTGTAGCGTATTTGTATGGTGAACGAACGGACAGGACATCAGCTTAGTTACTTTCTCTTTATTTTAATACATTTATTGTCTATTTTTTTCAAAAAAATTTTTATCCAATCAATCCAGGGGGGGGGGGACAAGTGCCCCACCTTGCCACTACCTGCGGGCGCCCATGGGTGGTAACGGGGGGGGGGGGGTCCTTAACTGGGTTCTACTTTAAAAATTATTTATTGGACTTCCCTCAGTGGCCTATGTAGAGCTTAACTTCTTCGACTGAATACATGGGAAAAGTATGCGGTTTTTTTGGGGGGGTGTGTGGGGTAGGGGATTCCGCCCAGAGCACGTCCTATATTTCGAGTTCTCTGTCATATTTATTTTTATTTTATTTTCACTTTCTTAGGCACCACAACAAGTCAACATGGCGTTGATTATATTTTCCTGATATTTCAGATAAGTCTAATTCTCCGTACAACTCAGTGATGGGCCGGCCAGGTCTAGCCCCAGTCTACAGATCCTTCAATGTTCGAGTTAAGGATTCTCAAGGAACGGTAAGATTCCACCTATCTTTGAGCAATCTTTAACACAGCGCAGTGGTTCTCACTCTAAGTCACGTGTTGTGGTTACATTTTATGTCAGGGTGGGGGAAGCCAACGTCCTGGTCGCAAAATGAGTTATTGTTTTAAAAATTAAAGTTATAACCCCGAGGATAGTTGAGATACATTGCTTTCTTTAATATATCAAGAGAAATTTGAGAACAAGATCTATAGAAGCTTGAAAAAATAGAACACGCTTCTTAACAGTGGCGTTACTATGGTGGGGTGCGGGGGTGCGGGCCCCACCGGGTGACACGCATCGCAGGAGGGTGACAACAAATGCTCGGGTCGGTTTCATAACATATCCACGTTAAAATACAAGAGCAGGGTGCAACGACAAATCATGTTAAAGGAGATGCTTGTCATGGATATGACTATCTCATCAAGCCTACAAGTGCTTGTCATGGATATGACTATCTCATCAAGCCTACAAGTGCTTGTCATGGAGATGACTATCTCATCAAGCCTACAAGTTTGTCTCATGATCTGTTTGTTTCTGGCTTCGTGTGACAGGGGCTTTTCAAGACTGAAACTTGTAAAGAACTATTTTCGCTCTACCGTTTGGAACAGTCCGGGCTTTCTCGAGCGACACCAACCCCAGTGCCGCCTCTCCTTCAAACTAACCTCCTAGCAGCTCCTGAGAGACAATACTCTTCCCATCGGAATGGGAGACGATAAAAATTGTCTCAGAACAATCTCATGTGCTCGACTATTAGATCTAACTAAATGTCCAGCGACTGCCTGTTGGCTGAAAAGTGTTTTTTTTCTTCCAATTCCTAGTGTTCTTCGAGTGGGATTTTGATACCTAAAGGAAACTTATGTAAGAAACGTATGTTAAATGAGTTGTTTTAGGAGAATGGAGGGAAGAAAGGTGGGGGTAGAGACTGATATTTCTAGTCAAATCGTCATAAAATTGTTGATCTTTAAATGCAATGTTAACAGGGTAATACCGAAACAAGATTAGTAGTGTCTAGCAATCATATTATTTACATGGATCAACATCTATCCCATGTAAACATATAAATATAAAATATATAGTAAAATACATTGCTACGTTTCTCCTTCTCTGACCACGCCATTGGCTATGTAAATACTGTAAACACAATGGAAGAATGGTTCCTCTGTTCACGTGTCAATGTACTTTTATCATCACTGGACTAACCGTACCATCCCACGTTCTGATCTTTCCAGGAGTTGATGACCATCTCCAGGAGCAGTCAGCAGTGCTCCTACTCTTTTGTCGCTGCTTGCTGCTCGTGTTTTTCAAGCTGTGCCGCCACGGTCGACGTCTCCGCTGGCGGCACACACCTGGGCTCTGTTACGCAAAAGTAAGTCATCGTTCGTAACGAAGCTTTGAGAAAGGGGGTGGGGGGAGAGAAGGGAGAGAGGCGCATATATCCCTCCACCCATTACGGTTAGATACACTACCAGTGGAACATACGCCCCTCCACCGATTACGGTTAGATACACTACCAGTGGAACATACACCCCTCCACCCATTACAGTTAGATACACTACCAGTGGAACATACGCCCCCTCCAGCCATTACAGTTAGATACACTACCAGTGGAACATACACCCCTCCACCGATTACGGTTAGATACACTACCAGTGGAACATACGCCCCCTCCACCCATTACAGTTAGATACACTACCAGTGGAACATACACCCCTCCAGCCATTACGGTTAGATACACTACCAGTGGAACATACACCCCTCCACCGATTACGGTTAGATACACTATCAGTGGAACATACGCCCCCTCCACCCATTACAGTTAGATACACTACCAGTGGAACATACACCCCTCCACCCATTACAGTTAGATACACTACCAGTGGAACATACATCCCTCCACCCATTACAGTTAGATACACTACCAGTGGAACATACGCCCCCTCCACCCATTACAGTTAGATACACTACCAGTGGAACATACACCCCCTCCACCCATTACAGTTAGATACACTACCAGTGGAACATACATCCCTTCACCCATTACGGTTAGATACACTACCAGTGGAACATACGCCCCCTCCACCCATTACAGTTAGATACACTACCAGTGGAACATACACCCCTTCACCCATTACGGTTAGATACACTACCAGTGGAACATACACCCCCTCCACCCATTACAGTTAGATACACTACCAGTGGAACATACACCCCTCCACCCATTACAGTTAGATACACTACCAGTGGAACATACACCCCTCCACCCATTACAGTTAGATACACTACCAGTGGAACATACATCCGTCTACGCAATACGGCTAGACACATTATCAGCGTCTCATAAATTCTTCATCCTATTATGATTAGAGTCATCACCTGCCACTCATCTGATGACCTGATAATTTCAGATGGTCCTGCTCCACCAGCTTTGCCATCTCGGATGCTGAGGGTGTTGAGAAGGTGGAGATAAACACCCAAGGCGGATGCTGCGGAACTCCGCTCAATTTCTCGGTACGTCTTACTCTCCTGGATTTTCCCAGAATTCGTTTTTCCCCTTGCTGAATTTTTATTTGTATGTTTAAGTTACTTTGATTTTAACTTTAAATCTTTGTAATTATTTATAATCATTTATAATCATTTAAAAATCATTTATTATTTTGCGTTTTTTATAATTCATAAGATGGAAAGCAGGTTTACAAGTGACACGTATAATTATTAACAAACAAACAAACTGCCAAACAAACTGCTAAACAAACTGCCAAACAAACTGCCAAACAAACTGCCAAACAAACTGCCAAACAAACTGCCAAACAAACTGCCAAACAAACTGCCAAACAAACTGCCAAACAAACTGCCAAACAAACTGCCAAACAAACT